>JZKD02S1533086.1:107080-130499 GCA_000966675.3 Picea glauca
TTTTCTCCTACCTTGTCCGATGTTCCCCTTACCCAAAAATCTGAAATAGGTTTTCAAGATAAATCGTCGATACTGATAGGAGACACCCTCTTCTGTCAAAACTCTGTGCTAGAGCTTGCAATACAAAATATTGGAGAGCAAGAAACTAATAAGGAAAAAGAAAGGAGCGATTGTCGTTCACAAATTTGGACCCTCTATTTTGATGGATCTAAATCAAAAAAAGGGTCAGAAGCAGGGTGCATCCTCATCGATCATAAAGGTAAATTTCATTTCTTGTCCTGTAGACTAGAATTCGAATGTACCAACAACAATTCCGAGTATTAAGCTCTAGTAAAAGGATTAAATAAAGCCATAGATTTGTATGTCAAAGAATTTAAAGTTTTCGAAGACTCTGAAATTATTGTTAGACAAGTGAGAAATACTATACATTGCAATTCTCCTCACCTGAAGAACTATCAGCAGGAGGTTCATAGGTTAATAGAGAACTTTGAGGCTTTCAATATCACTATGATCCCCAGAGAAAAAAACTATCATTGTTGACTCCCTGGCCACAGTCGCTTCCAGGCTGTCGCCTTTAGAAGATTATGAAACCTCCTGATTCACTGTAGAGCTACTCTACAAACCATCAATACCTAATAACATTTCCAATTGGAAAGTCTTTGAAGGAGATGAACATATCATAAACTTCTTAAACAACCAAGACAATTTCAGAGATATTGATATTGACAATGAAGAGTTCCAAGAGAAATCAATAGAAATTGATCCTCGGACAGGACAACATATGGATAAATCAAAGGCTCACATGATCCCAAAAGGGATAGCTAATCTAGAAAATCTGTTTGATCTGAAAGAGAGATTTGAGGGACCTAAAAATGAAAATAATGGTAGCTCTTGTCCCCTCCATGAAACTATAAGTCTTGGAACCCCAGAAAACCCAAATAATGTGAATCTCGGCAAGGCTATATCTAAGGAAGAGAGGAAATCTGACCTCAAATTATTCAGACAATACCAGGATGTCTTCACATGGTCCTATAGGGATTTGTAAACGTATGACACCCACATCATTCAACACACCATCCCGTTAAAACCTAAAGTGAAACCTTTCCAACAGAAGCTCTGAAAGCATCACCCATCCCTAGAACCTCTCATGTATCAGGAATTAAAGAAAATGTTATATGCCAAGATCATTTTCCAGGTTAGGAATTCCGCCTGGGTAGCGAATCTTGTTCCGGTAAGGAAAAATTCGGGAGAAATCCGTCTATGTGTAGATTTTAGAAACCTCAACGGATATTCTGAAAAAGACAATTACTCAGTCCCACTGATGGAACAAATCCTGTAGACCATGTCTGGCTCAGAGATCTTCTCTCTACTAGACGGTTTCTCAGGTTACAACCAAGTAATGGTTTCATAGGAAGATTGTTTAAAAACCACCTTCTGAACCAAATGGGTAACCTTCTCTTATAAGCGCATGCCTTTTGGGTTAATTAACGCAGGAGTGACCTTGTAAATGGCCATGGACGTAGCTTTCTAGGTACTAATCAATAAATGTGTGGTAGTGTATCTAGATGACGTAACAATGTATTCGAAGAATAGAGAAGAGCACATCCAGCAATTAACTTAGATTTTCGAGAGGTGTAGGAAATATGGTATATCCTTGAACCCTAAGAAAAATATCTTCAGGATTGAGGAAGGTAAGTTGTTAGGTCATATTATATCTCAAGCATGGATTCACATAGACCCAGAAAGGATTAAGGCCATAGCTCAACTTCCATTACCCCATAACAAGAAAGCTATGCAGTCTTTTTTAAGGCAAATCAATTTTGTGAGGAAGTTCACTCTTGAATTCGCACAAATCATCAAACCCTTACAAAATATGATTCCCAAGGATGTTGAATTTAAATGGGATGATGAGAGAAAATACTCTTTCAACAATATCAAAGATGCCATATCCTGGGCCCCGGTATTGCGAAGTCTCGATTTCAATAGAGACTTTTCCTTTTATACTTTGACCTCCGACCAATCGTTAGTTGCATTTTTTACTCACAAGGATGATGACAACAACAAATCCCTAGTGTCATTTATGAGTACTAATCTTCAAGGAGATGAGCTCAATTATCCCGCTATAGACAAACATGCCTATGCGGTTTATAAGGCAGTAAAGCATTTTAGGTCTTACATCCTCAATAATCACACTAAAGTAATTGTGTCGCACCCTGCAGTTTGATCCTTGTTTACCCAACAAGAAATGGGGGGAGGAAGAGGGAACTGGATGGCAGTAGTCCAGGAATTTGATCTAGATATAAATCTTGCCAAACTAGTAAAAGGACAAGGGTTATGCAAGCTTGCAGTCAAAGCCCGGGATCAAGTAAATGAAGATTTCAGATGGGAGAACGAAATGGAACTATGGTGTGGTGAAGTAGCATACATCTCCCCAGGACAAGACTCTTGGTATAAGGATTTAACTTATCTTCTACATCACGGGACTTGTCCCGAAAACCTCAACCCTAGGGAAAGGAGATCCCTGAGATTAAAATCTGCACAATATCGCCTTATAAATTCGATGCTCTTCCGGACCAATTATGATGGGGTACTATTAATATGTCTCAAACGTGAAGACGCGGACAAAGTGCTGAAAGAAATCCATGATGGCCCTGTCGGGGGACATTTTGCAAGAAACTCCACCATTCATAAGATTCTGAGAGCCAGCTATTATTGGCCCACATTGTTCAAGGACACTCATACTTATGCTAGAAACTGTAAGACTTTTCAAATAAGCGTTTGAAAGGAGAAAAGAGCAGCAGTCCCACTCCAACCTGTGACTGTCTCTAGGCCTTTTGAGCAATGGGGGTTGGATATCATAGGAGAAATCACACCTAGCTCCTCAAAGCTGCACAAGTACATTCTTACTTCCACCGACTATTTCAAAAAATTGGCAGCAACCATTCCTCTAACTCATGTAAACAAGAAGATAGTAATCCAATTCATAGAACAACAACTGATCACAAGGTTTGGTATCCCTTCTTTTCTAGTATTTGATAACGCAACTTACTTTTCTTCCACCCTATTGACAGATTTTTCTCTGGACAAAGGATTCATAATCAAGTACTCTGCAAATTATTATCCCCAGGGAAACAGTGTGGCGGAATCAACTAATAAAAATTGGTAAGGATATTAAAGAAGATAGTTACACATAGCCAAATAAATTGGCATAATCTACTCCATAATGCTCTATGGGCCGATAGGGTCACACCTAAAGAAGCTATAGGAAATTCCCCATACTTTTTGGTCTACAGGCAAGAAGCCATCCTCCCAAATGGGTTCTTTCTTTTGTCTCTTCAACTAGCCCAAGATTCCAACAAAGAACCCTCATCAGTCATGCAACAAAGAATTAACACTCTGCTCATGCTGGAAGAAGAGAGAGAAAATGATAAGTCAAAATTCCTAGCTCACCAATAGATACTGAAAAGATGGTTCCATAAGCATAAGGATAAAGAAAATAATTTTGTAGGAGACTTAATCCTGAAGTGGGACAGATAAAATGAACCGAAAGGGAAACATTCTAAGTTTCAGAATCTATGGCTTGGACCTTTCCAAGTGGCTGAGAAGATTGGGGCAATCACTTATCGATTTTAGAATCTGAGGGGGGAACCTGATGCCCTCCTAGTAAATGGCCAAGCCCTAAAACAATATTTCCAATAATCAATCAATCAATATACATATATATGTGTGTGTGTGTATGCTTTATGTTCTTTTTTGAGCATCTTCACGATCGTGAAATACTTCTTTTGTTGTTTGTTTTCTTTCAGGTTTTCTGTGTTTTTGAAGATATGTCTGGAAAAGCGATGGTTAGCATTAAAAATCACGCAAAGTAGAAAACCTTGTTTCTAACTCATCACTCACTTATGAATACCATAAGAACTGGAAAACTTGCGGTTACTTTGAGGAACCCTCTATCCAACCTAAGCAAATGAACAACTTTGGAGAAATGTCAAAAATGCTTACTTTGTGGCTCGGTAATACCTCAAGGGAAAGAAGGAAAGTCGGAAAGGACTACATGAACCTGGAAGATGGAGCTAGCGAAGCATCCACCTTAACTCTCCCACCTTGCAAATAAACAGACATCCTCCTCTCCCCACTCACTCAGTGCATCATGCTGAAATAAAATTGATATTATCAAAAGAATGAATAGTAGGAGAGGGTATGCAGATATCTTCGTCGGGGCTATGAATGCTTGCTGGTAGCGGTTCAAGGTCTGTGATGTCGGGGTGACTCCATCGGGGCTATGGACGCTCACTGGCAGTGGAGCGACACCGAAGCAGGTGAGTAGAGGTGATTAAAGGTCTCATGCCAGTGAATACTTGATGCAGGAGCATCCACGACTTCATCAAGCGAGCCAGCGCGTGGAGTAAAGAACATACAGCTGGACAGCGCCATCACATACATTTTTTAAATGCTTTGGAGATTGTTGCGCCGCCATTTGAATGCTTTCATTCATATGAAGCGCCTTTGTATTTTAATGTAGATAAGAAGGCATTTAATAGTTTTAATGCTGTTAGATAGGAATTAACTGTAGATTAGACAGTTTTTTCTTTCGGGAGGGAAACGGATTATAGGCACCCTCCTTCGTATTCTGGATCATCATTCTCATTCATACAGGAGAAAGAAAGAGACAGAGCAGAGAGCTTGTGAGGAAACCCCATGTACAGACACTGAATTAATAGGAAAGCTTTGATTCAATCTCATGGATGTGTTTGATCTCTGTGTGTTGTTGATATTATGCTTCTGCATGCTTGCTTATTTTTATGCTTATCTTCTATATGCTGCATATGTGATTGCATATCAGGTTCGAAACCTGAGAGAATGGGGGAATGAGTTTCAATTGGTTCTCTGCTTAAGTCAGGAGATTCCTGCATAGAGTGCAGTCGAATTCCTCCGCATAGAGTGCGCTGAGGAGGCTAAGCAGTTGAACCTTTGTTCTCCTTTGCCCAGATTCGTGTTGGGTTATTCGAGCCATGCAGATGAAGTGCAGGTCGGATTGAAGTATTAGTACTAAGTCTGAGAGAAGAATGGCGCGGTTATTGTCTTTGTGAAGCGCACATAGTCCAGAAGAACTCAACACTTAAAAAGTTGTGGAAGTTTGAGCGTAGGCCGTTGGTACAGAGTCTCTGGAGGAGAAGAGGGACCAAGCTCAGGAGAGATAGTACCCTTTGCTTCAGTTGCACAGGACGAAGCTGGTGCAGTGGAAGAGTTCTCAAGAGGAAGAGAATCGACGGTTTGAAACCCCCGTGAAGTTTTGCGAAATCCCGAGGATCATCAGATCAAGGAGGAGTTACGCGAGAGTTAACCCGTAAGCGCGGGCGTGGAGAATCAAAGTCCATCGGACTTCGGGGTTTCAGCATTCGGAGGTTGGCAAGGTGAGAATTCACACCTCGTAGAATCATGAGTCGCGATTTCCTGAATCAACTGGAGCCGTTGATCAGAACGGGGACACGTGGCGCAAGATCCTGAAGAGTCGGGATTCGGGGTTTTACAAGGACTGTGACCTTGTGCATCAGGAAACGTGAATTCTCGAATCGCTATTTCTCGATAGCACGAGTGGGAGATAGGTGTCAAGGCATTATGCCTCACCATGAGGTGTTGACAGGTGGCATCGTAAAATCAGGATTCGGGGTTTTGTGATGCAAAATATTTGCGACCGGTGAAATCGCGACCTGTGATCCCGCGATATAAAATCCAAACCGTTGACTTGTGGGGCACGCGTCGGAGGATCCTTTAGAGTCGGGATTCGGAGAATCAGGGTTCTCGACGTCAAGAAATTCTTGCATCGCGGATTCGCGATCCGCGAAATCCCAAAGTGACGTGGCATGTGGGACCACGGTTGCTAGTGGAGTACAGGTGGAAGCACATCGTCATATTGGGGATCGAAGTGCCGATAGAAGGAAGGGGTGGAGGTGTTGAATACACACGTGCCATCTCATATCGGCATATCGGAGTTCGGGGATCGGGGATTCATAATGTAAGTGAATCACGACATTGCATATGCCAATTCCCCGATAGGGAAATCTCCGATAAACAGAAGTGTTGACTGTTGACCCATCGGGGATCGGGGTTTTGTTTTGTAGGTGAATTTTGTTCACGTGAACCGTGAATTCCCGAGTCGTGATATCCCAATTTCCAAAGGGGAGATTGCCGAGGGGTTATTGTGGGTGACCCGTGACTCCCGAGGGGAGTTGGAAGAGCTTAGCCTCTTCGGGCCCGTGGTTGAAGAAGGTCCTGGTGGAACGGCTGCTCGTTGAGGGGCAGGACTCGCGTCAATACTTTGCTAAACTTTTGTAAAAAGGGGGCATGAGTCAGGGTCAAAGGAAACGAAGGAGGAAAGAGGTTAAAACCCCACAGGCAGACCCAGAAGCATCAACTGAAGGACGTCAAATGCAAAGGTTAAGAGGTTATGATTTAAGACCAACTAAGATTCTCCATCAACTTTCGTATCAGCTAAGCCTTGGAGGAGGAACATATATTCTTCTTTCGCCCAGTGAATCGCCATTTGTTGAGCACTCAACACACCCTAAAAATTCTATGTCCATTTCTACGTTTTGGGTACCACTTGATCCTTTGCATTGTTTGTTTTCACTTCAATATGAAACTGATGCCTGCACTTCTCTTTTATGTTTCATGTTTGAATTGTTTAAAGTTTTCTTGAACATACAATAAAGAATCATCGTAGCTTTAAAAGGGACTTAACAACTACTTAAGGAATCAGCAATCTAAAGCTTTCCCCAACTCACTTAGGAAGTTTGACATCGGTAAAGGTTAAAGGTGATGAAAATCGCATGAGAAGTTTAAAATATCCAATTGTTGATCTTCATCAGCGCTGACTGACGAAAGTATCACTTTTCTATGAATGATCTTTGGCAGGAATATCGCTGAAGACTGATCCGTTCGGCTTGGGCAAGAAAATGAAAAGTAAGCAGCGCGTAAGGAGAGGAGTGGTATCGTTGACCACCGACTCCCAATACAATTTCAGCGTCGGAGAGTTACCAAATGATAATCCACAAAGAAAACTACACATTAATTTTGCATTTTAATGTCAATCCCCAATGCCATCCAAGCATCAACAGTCACAGTATCTAGTTCTTTTAGTGCTTTAGATGTGAGTGAAGTCTCCAAGTGAAATCCTTACCCACCAACCGAATGCTAAATGTTATGTTTAAATATTTTAATAACCCCAGGTTAATAACGCCACGTCAGGATCAATCGATATCGAAAGTTTCAAAGGGAACATATCAACAAACTCACAATGCAATAATAACAATAACAAAATCCCATAATGTGTGCGAAAACTTAGATAAGAGAACACGGTTAATTTACATCCAAAAAGGAACGTGATACATTTAAAACACTTTTGATTTTTTCATATAATTAAAGATCCCGCCAAGATTGGGTTACATACAAATAGACACCATTGATGTCTTTACTAACTAGCCCGATCACAGTAAGAATTTAAAACCCTTACAACAAAACAAAACAAAATTTTCAAACGTCACTTTAGAGAACGCAAATCAAAATCCCACCCATTATGTATCTCCTACGCGTGGACCTTCTCCCCGAATATTCCTTGCACTCTGTAATGTTTTATTTTCCTCTTTTGTTGTCATCCTATGTGCCTCACACAACTGCACAATTGTATCTTGTGCTTCTCGAAGCCGTCTCTGGAGCCAAACGTTGCTCCCTTCTCTATCTTGCGATGTCGATACCTCCTAGTTCGTCGCCGCCAACTAGCTCCGCAACTCTCTATTTTCTTGGTAGAGTTCATCTATGGAAAGTTGGGCCTGCTCTAACTGTTGGATGGGACTCTTGACGAGAGAACCCGGTGCCTTTTCCCTTCCCTTTCACCTCCCTCTTCCTCTACTGGTAGTCCCGACAGGCTCCAACCAGTTAGTAAGCATCATAGACCCCTCAGTGGTTGGATGTACACTCAGCTCAGCTGGGAGGCGGTCTTCCTCCCCTTTTCTCGTATCCTTCCTAGGCCTCCCCCTTCTCCGTGGTGTTCACTCCTGAGAGAGCACAACCCCCAGCATACCTCTTTCAGAAATACTTCTCTCCACCCCAACCTCCATTGGAGATGCTGACACCATCTCCGAGAAAAGGCTTATACCTCATGTTGGAGCTTCAAGAACACTGGAAGCCAATAAGAAAGAGTCCCAGGCACATTGGCGCTCGGACCTGGCACTCCGGCTACCTCGCAAACCCCGTCCCTTGTTTAAAAGGCATCCCATAGTGCAACAATGTAGTGGCTTGGACGTCTACGGATGGTAAAGGACTACTACACGGAATTTCACCATAATAAACTCGCAAGACCAATGATACAAGGGTATAAACTCGGCATATGCATAGAATTCCCCACAGAACTCCTAGAATATATAGCAAAATGAAGGAGAGAAATAGAGTGTTCCAAAAGAACACTCACGCCTCGCAATAGGATGTATTGAAGACTTAATGCGTCACAGTTGCTCGACGGATGCAATCTAGAACACATAAAATGTCACCAATCGGAGTTGCAAGGAATGTACGGTACGATGATTCAATCTCTTTAAAATCCCCAGCTTCCATTATTGACAAATAATAGTTGAAACACTTGGTGATATAGATTCTGGAGTCATTTAAAAACTTCCTTATTACGGTATCCAAACTTTTGGGAGCATACATGCGCACACTCGACTTCGGCATCTTTTCCCGGCCCCAAAGGTTGAGCAACTACTATGATGGTTCCGACGCTCATATCCATCGTACTTGATTTTTCACACTATGGCGTGCTGACGTAACTCATTTAAACTGAAGAGGAGTGGCGACATGGACAAAGACATCACAGGTCATTCAAAGGAGAAACTAGGATCACGTAAGTATTAAACGATCAAGACTAATGAGCTCCACAGGTATGCATCGACCTATTATGTTTGTTTGTATCTTATATTATATTACTTGATCACTAAACTATCTCAACCACGATTGTAGGAAAGATTCCCCAATTACTGAACAAAGCTCGCTCTGTGATCTCGTCGAGGAACTCGAAAGAAACACTGAAGCAGAGTCAAAAGAGAGATGAAAGATATCAGGCTCCCTGAGTTCGGCACCCCTGATAAATTTACCAACCTAAGTGATGTGGTCAAGTTGCATGTCGAACAAGACTCGCTATGGACCGAAGAGTTCGCAAAGATAACCGATGTGATGCCAGGGCAAGTGCAACAATTCGCAGAACATCCAATTAGAGCCCGAACCATGCTACAACAGTTGAACTCCAGTTTAGTAAAGTACTGGGCGCATGCAGTGGACATTAGGGGAATATATGCGGCTTTTATGGAACAACATAGATTTCCATGGGCCCAAACTTGTGAAGAACTGTCTATCAGTTGGTTTGAATATGAGAGAAGTCACTCTTTCCAAGAAATATCTCGGGTGGACTATTAAAGAAACTGTTAGAAGATAATGCCACATGGCAATTTTTGTTTTGTTTAAACTGCACTTAGCCGTTAATTTCAGTTAAACTTTATATTATAAATAAAGACATCGACCAATTAGTCAAGGATCGATGGTTGTTGTAAGAACTCTTTCCTTTTTTTTGTTAAGAATTATTTTGAGACTACTAGGAATTGAGAAGTCCTTATGGACCAAAGACAACCTATTTTCATCAAATGCATGTGATTGGACTTGGAGAATAACTACTTCCTATCATTTTTCATGAATGATGCAGTAATGAGTAAGAGTAATTAATTATGTTTTCAAGTTATCTGGTGCAATGTTTTGATGTTCTTTGCTTTAAAGATGAAAATAAATCGTTGTGTTATTATGTGATGAATGGTTATGGTAGATGAATTATTTTTCTTTCCATTACCTTATTACATATGTTATTTCTTTCTGATAATTAGTTTCTCAGACAATAATTGGATGCTCACATGGTTAATGTATTAGTACTAGGCATGTGGTATAAATTCATTGTCTTCATGTTGAGAAACGGGTTATCCCAAGTTCAGCCTCTTCCCCGGTATTTAAAACTTAATCCTGTTAGTTGTCAAGTTGGTTCATATTGGATTTCATCTCTCATACCAACCCCACCCAAGAGAAAATACAAAAGAGAACAATCCTAACTGAAGAAATAGACTTCACAAGAAAACACAAAGCCCATCAATAAATTGGTTGGATCACAATATCTAGAGAACCATTCCATATTCAACGTTGTAGAGTCTAATTGGGCCTCGGTGGTGGGTTTGGTTCCTACTATTGAGTTAAGGGATTTGAGACCCATCAACAACTGGTACATGAGTTTAGACACAAACAATGCCCCTAGGACGACAAGGAGACTGATAGACATTATGAAGTTATTGATAAATGAGTTCCAGAAGCTGAGCTCAGAGGATCAATACATGAATGAGATGATAGAAATCTGACAGAAACCTAGAGAATTTGTTTGGTAAATTGATCAGAGATTCAAACAACTGAAGGGAAAGTTGAAATATCTCATGACCGATATGCAGCATTGGCACTTGTTTGCCAACTCATTTCTACCACACTTAAAATACCCATTGCAACAACAAAAGTTCCAAACGCAGGCAGACCTGCAACTGGAAGAAAACCAATATCAACAAACAGACCCAATTATCTAAGAACTAAAGGAGGATCTAAAGAACTTAACATTTTAGCTGAACCAGAATAAGAACAAAGAAAAACGAGAAGTCATTTGGTATATTACATGTCGGATGGAAGGACACCACAAGAATGAATGTCTGACATTCATGTAGTATATGGCAGCAAGAATGCCAAATCCTTACCAATATAATGACTATGGTGCAAAATCTATAAGAAACTGGGTCACGGCCCTTATCACTACACAATGATGCAGAAATACCTAACAGTCCCAAAGAGTTCATATTGCAACTTTTTCAAGTCACTGGGCCATGATGACAAATATTGTAGGACTATGGAGTTGATGAGAGAGAGGACATTATATGCATATAGAGTGTAAGTAGAAATGATGACTGGGCAAGCCACACCATAGTTTAATCAAGTTCCATCTCCATACAACATTGGGCAGTAGTAGTACAATATTGCACATCAACCATATAATAACGTGCAACCACAGTACAACATGACACAGCCTCAGTACAATACCACACAGTTTAATCAGGTGCCTCAGTATAATGCGTCGAGAGGAGATCGAGCAGGCTACAGAGGTGGAGGATGAGCTAGAGGAGGTTTCAGACAAGGTAGAGGACCAGTGGTATGTCATAATTGTCAACAACCAAGACATTATGCAAGAGAATGTTTTCTTCCACTAGAAACTTGTTTGTACTGTCGTGCATCGGACCATGATACAGAGGAATGTCCGACACTATTAGTAAATATCCAGGAAAAGAGGAACCAGAAAAATCAGAATGTTCATTGGATTTCAGCCAAAGCAAGGGATGAAAGACGAAACATCAATATAGTTACTCATGGAAGAGCGAAAACAGGAAACGACGTCAGTCAACAAGAGCCAATGCAAAACCAGTGGGTAAAGAAGAACATTGAACCAAGGAAAGAGTTCGACACGTAGAACAAGAAGGAAATATTTAAGGAGGCCAGACAAGAATTTCATAAGGAATACATGGCGTCGACTTCAATCGCACAACAAAACATGGAAGCATTGGAGTACGAAATGCCTCCCGTATTGGATCATACCAACGAAATGCAAATCATGGGACAAGTAAGTACAATCAAAGGATTTTTACAATCATGTGTAAAAGTATTAAAGGATCCATCATCTATGAAAATATTTCAAAACATACTAGAAAAATGTAGCATCGAGACAGAAGGAAAACTTGAACCAAAAATAGTCAATCACCTACACACAAGAAGAAGAACTAGTAGGGAGTTTAGACTGAATGCAAACATTGGAGATTTCAACATGGGAGATATCATACTAGATCTAGGATCTGAATTTAATGTGTTACCAAAGAAGACATGGCAATGCATGGGAGAGCCCACATTAGGATACTCACCTGTTCAATTGAAACTGGCAAACCAACATAGAGTCCTACCAATCGGTAGACTGAAAGGAGTGACAGTAGACCTAGATGGAGTGTGCACTAAAGAATATTTTGAAGTCAATGAAATAGTGGACGACACAACACCTTACCTAGCGTTGCTTGGTTTGGATTGGGCATTTGACAATCAGGCCATACTCAACTTGAATACCTGGAAAATGACATTTGATTCAAGAGAATACAGGGTCATCGTGCCATTAGATCCATCAGAAGAGGAGAGGTTCATAGAGCCCACTTGTCTAGACTTAGAGGAAACTAGCCAGTTGTATAGAACAACTACGCATGATGAGGATTACATAAACCCAACTGCATATGGGATACTCAGTTGGCGGAGAATTAATTCATGTGCAACAGATTCATATATCGGTTTGGAAAACTGGAAAAAATGGCTACACGAAGTTTCCACGAGAACATGTGCAAGAATAGATCGTGCAATAAGATGGGTCGACACAAAAATTAGGGAACCACCTAGTTTCCACGGGATAAACGATTTGGAAACATTCTTGGCCCAGTACGAAGATGCAATTTTAGAGAATCAGAGGTTGTTATCACTTGATATAGAACTCAAGGCCACACCTACAATATGGTGGGGTGCACACAAAGAGACAATCACAGATTGGTACCAATGTAAGCGGTTACTACACATAAGGCTCAGCGCAGAATAGAAAAAAAAACAAAAATCAGAAGTATGATGGACAAGGGGCACTAGAGGAACACTTGGAGGAGTGTAGAAAGCTGTGGAAATTGACACCCCAAGAGGAATGGCCTCATCATTTCATACACACTCTAGAGGGCATACCAGCAAACTGGTATACAGACCAGGAATTGCGCAAGGGAACTGTGACCTGGACGACATTGCAATAGAATTTTACAGTCACTTTCTCATTCGAGCATGAGAACCCCAACATAGATGTCATGCTTAAACAGATAAGAGGAGTGATATTCATCAAATAACCAGAAGTAGAACTGATCATAGAAGAACAACAGTGGAACAAACAGACAATCAAAGAATTGTTTTCATGTTACCATGTGCAAGAGGAAGCACCAAATGAAGATGATCTGCACGATATTCAGATTGAGGAAGAATAAGGAGAAAGAGAAGTGGAGGGACCACCTATAGAATCAGAATTTATTATCGCGTCGATCAAAGTAAATAAAGTCAATATTGGGACAGTTGAGCAGCCCAAAATGGCCAGCATTGGAGATTACTAGGATGAGAAAATAGTGGAAAGCATAACAGAGTTATTGCGCGAGTATAGAAACTTGTTTCTCACAACATTTACAGAGATGAAGGGTATAGACGGAGGGATAGGAGAAATTAAGATACCACTCAGACCTGAAGTGAGACCGATCAGACAATGACCATATAGACTAAACCTAATATATAAGCAGAAATTCAAAGTTGAGATCGACAGGATGCTCGAAGCTGGAATCATAGAACTGGTCGAAGAATCAAAATGGATAAGCCCGATGGTAGTGCAGGACAAGAAACAAGGAGGGATAAGGATATGCATCGACTTGAGGAAGTTGAATGATGCATGTCTACATGACCCATTCCCTACACCTTTCACGAATGAAGTGTTAGAGAAATCAGGTGGAAATGAAGCTTACTCATTCATTGATGGATTCTCAGGCTACCATCATATCAAGATAGGAGAGGAAGATAGATACAAGACCATGTTTGTGACAAAATGGGGATCCTACCAATACACGGTCATGTCGTTTGGACTGAAGAATGCACCAACAATATTCTCCAGAGTAGTGTTATAACCCTAAATTGCACCACACATGCTTACCTGGCATCAAGCCAACTCATATCCTTTCTTTGCCAAAAACACTACTGAACAACTCTTTGAAAATCCTCTTGTGTAAAGGCCCAAGCGCCCTAACCCATTACCGCACGTGTGTACACGCTGGCTAGCTCAAAACAGCACACGTGTACCTACTAAAGCATGAAAAAAGGAAAGTTGTCGATGGAACAAAAATCTATGGGTGAGTTAACTGAAACTCCTGGCCATGCATGGCCGAGGGTTCGTCCAAATACCTAGCTCCTTCTAGCCTATAAAAGAAGGGGTAGGGGTACCATTTGAGAGAAGGAAAAATATAGAAAATAAACTCTACCCATATACGTATTCCATTGTCCCAACCCTTTAGCCTTTCTTAATTCCAAAGGAGATTTAAAGCAAAGTATTTGAAGGACAGAAGAAGAGGAGCCCAGGATCAAGTTCAAGGAGTGGTGGTCTGTCTCAACTTTTTGTAAGTTGACTCATTTTAAGTAATAAAGAGAATGCTTTTCCCATCCCAATTCATGAACTATTTATGATATTGATTAGTTTATGTTTGATTTCTAACCCGTTAGTATATTAGTAGCATGCATGCATAGTTGTTGCTTGTCTTGAATGCAAGTCAGCTTTGGAAGGAGCATAGCGAACAAGTGATCAAGCACAACGGAGGATCGACATCAAACGCCGGTAACAAGGTAGGTTGATCTTTCCATGCATTGACTAAGAAAAGGGGATTTAAATCTAGGGATGAAGGTAGAAGGTGATTTCTATTCGGTCATATCTGCATGCAAAGTTTGAACTCTATTTGCTAGTCCGTAGGGTGTTTTTTCCCAACAACAAGTAGTCATCGTCATGTTTAAATAATTCATCCATCAGTTCCTAGAAGTATACCTAGATGATTGGACAGTCTACATTTTGTTGAAATACCATGTAGAAGTCTTACGCCTGATGTTATAAAGATGTAGGCAGTGCAAGATATCATTGAACATAAAGAAATGCATATTTGAAACACCGTTTGGGATACTATTGGGCCATATAGTATGCAAACAAGGTTTATTAGTAGATCCTACAAAGATTGCAGTAATTGTTAACTTACCACCACCTAAAATAGTTTGTCAGCTAAGAGAGACGTTGGGACACATAGTATACTATAGGAAATTCATCAAAGGGTACGTCCAGATTACTACACCAATGGAAAATATGTTAAGAAAGGATAAAAACTTTCAGTGGAATGACGAGTGCCAACACGGTCTAAATACCCTGAAGGAAAATATGGTCACCGCGCCAATATTAGTATTTCCAAACTGGGAGAATACATTTCATGTCCATGTAGATGCATCATCCATATCACTTGGAGCTATCTTGGCACAACCAAGAGCAGGATACTTGGATCACCTGATAGCATTTGCGAGCAGAAAGTTGTCAGAATCGGAGCAGAACTATAACACTATGGAAAGGAAAGGCCTAGCTATGGTCTATGCACTGCAAAAATTCAGACATTAATTTTTAGGGAAACACTTTAATATGTTCACAGATCACTTAGCCTTGAAATACCTAGACAACAAGCCATTGTTAGGGGGGAGAATTTGTCATTGGTTACTACTATTTCAAGAATTTGAATTTGAAGTAATATTTAAGCTAGGAAAATTAAATGCAGGACCTAGCCACCTATCAAGAGTCACAAATGGAGGAGATCCTACGAATTTAGAAGAAAAATTCCCAGATGCACAGTTATTTTCAGTCCATATCGCTGATGAACACTTCACAGATATCATTCAGTACTTGAGCATAGGTACTTCATTGCAAGAATATAACACCGCGCAGAAGAAAAACCTAGTATTATGCGTTTTCGACTATCAATTGATTGCAGGACACTTATACAAAATGGGCGCAAAAAGCATCTTGTGAAGATATGTGCTAGAACATGAAAGACCACGAGTTTTAGCAGAAGCCCATGAAGGAGATGTAGGAGGGCATTATGCAAGAAAAGCTATCGCGCAGAAGGTATTGTGCACAGTACTATGGTGGCCGATGATTCACAGAGACTCGAAGGAGTACTATCAAAGATGTGATGTCTGTCAAAGAGTAGGCAGACCCAACATAAGGGACAAGATGCCATTATGACCACAAGTAACATTGTAGACATTCGATAAGTGGGCAATAAACTTTGTGAGACCAATCAACCCGCCAGCAAAAAGAACAGGAGCTAGGTACATTATTACCACGACGAAGTAACTAACAAGATGGGTGGAAGTCGCACCAGTGAAGGATTGCAATGCAAAAATGGAAGCACACTTCTTATTTGAACAAGTAATCACTTGATTTTGGTGCCCAAAGGTTTTGATGAGTGAACAAGGCACACACTTCATAAACACCACCATCAGCACTGTGACTGAAGATTTTGAAGTCCATCATCAGAAGAGCACACCATATCACCCACAAGCAAATGGCATAGTGGAAGCATTTAACAAAATCCTGGAGAACGTGCTGACAAATATCTGTAACGTCAATAGGGACGAATGATCCTCAAAGTACCAACAGTATTATGTGCCTACAGAACTATGTGCAAAAATTTGACAAGGCACATGCCATTTAAATTGGTCTATGGCCAAGAAGCAGTGGTGCCATTGGAATTTTTAGTACCAAGCTTGCACGTAGCCGCAATCACACATATGACATAATGAGGCACAATACAGAAGAGACTAAGTTAATTAATGACCATGGAGGAAGACTAGATCTTAGCAAGGTTCCACCAACAAGTTTAGAAAGAAAGATACAAATCTTGGCATGACAAGCACATCAAGAAGAAAACTTTCAAGGAAGGAGATCTAATATTGATGTATGACAACAAATCATTTCATCACCCAGGAAAGATAAGAATGCATTGGCTAGGACCGTACGAAGTAAAATATGTCACAGATGGAGGAGCTGTATAGTTGAGAGTTTTATCAAGAACAAAACTCAGAGGGATGATCAATGGGAGATGACTAAAGTTGTACAAGGACAGTCGACCACCCACTGTGCAGTTAAAAAAAAAAATTCCAAAAGAACCAATAGAAGCACAGTGCATGGGAAAAATAAAGGGCATTCACACTTAGGAACACAAACTTGGTGAATATAAGGACAATGTCTAGGTCACGATGGAAACAAGCGGGGAAAGGAAAGTCGGCAAACGCAGTACGACAAGACGTTGTAGGCATAATTAAAGGATGGAAAGGACCGATAGGACACCACATTAATTGCGCCAAATGGAGATGCCAAGGCAGAGTAATGGAAAGTACGAAACCATCGGAGGTGCATTGAACCCACAATTAAAGAAGCGTCTTCGAAAATCTTCATGTGAATCCCATACAACACACAGATGCGAGAGAAAATAGTCCATTTGCGAAAGGAGAATAGACAGAGAGTGATAGAGTTTAAGGAGAACATATCCAAGTTCACAAAGGTCATAGAGAGATTTAAAACCCATCAAACGTTCGACATTCACCACCATGGCACCACCAAAGCCAGCATAAGCGATCCAGACTACCAAAAAAACCAGAGTTAAAACCATGTCATGAGTACATTTGGACGAAGGTGAACAACAGTCGTCGAAGATCGTCAATGTCAATGAAACCCCATCTCCAGAAACAACACCAATGAACCCCACGATGATAGTGGAAGAAACCCAACAACCAACACTAGAGGGCATGAATACAGATATACAAACAGAAGTACAGGAGTCATCGAACCATAACACATAAACCATGTCAGAGCCGTCGAACCAGGATGCAGAAACCCTGAAGGAGGTGCAACCAGAGAACACTGAAGAAACTCCAAAAGTCAATGGAACAACGTCGAATATGGAAGCATCATTTGAGCCATATGAGTCTCAAACCACTATCCCATACCACACACTGGAAGGAAAAGTAGAGGATGTCACAGGTTGGCCGGAATGGTATTCTGAGGAACAACCCAAAGCCACTAGAACTTTGAGCCAACCATCGATGCCTAAGAAAGACAAGCAGTAGGTACCCAAGTCACCTCGCAAGCCACTTGTCACAACAATCATTCTACCACGTATACCAGATGGGGTACTTGTGAAACCAGACTTGTTGGGTCATATAGGGAAGCTCAAATACTCAGACCATGATGTCGCAGACATAGACAAGTTTATGGAACTTGCAAAGAGGGTATACTTAGAGACTGTGAGCACAAATCGGGTTGGGGAACCGATTGATCAACCACTCCAATGGGCAACAAGGTTGTAAAAAATAGGAATTTTAGGTCTGTTGGACCTACCACATTTTGGCAGAGGTCAATATGCCAGCACATACATTAAACAGTTGTTAGCAGTCACACATGGCGGGGACATCTGGTTGGACAAGCTTGTCTTAATAGATGTAGAGATTATTGCGAACATAACAGGATTTCCATCTCGGGGCATGGATCCCACGTAGTTTTTGTATGACAAAGCCAAGGAGAAGGTGATAACAGAAGAGATGAAGAAGAAGTATGGCACCGAAAGGGGGACAAGAGGAATCATTATCAAAAGGATCAACGATGCCACAACACAACCGGGCGCAAAAATCTTATCCTATAAGTTGTTGAGAAAATGCCGCAGGGAGGAATTTTCAAATGGAGTTGTCACAGTTGCAGCTCAATGCACTGAAGGCACCATAGTGAGTTGGGCATTGTATCTCTTGAACTTGTTCCTGGATGACTGCAAGGATGTGTAGAATCTAGGAACAGAGTTTCACTATTCATGGTTAATCATGCTAATAGCCTTTATGGGTTGGAGAGAACCAAGGTATGTAACTTTTTGCACCAAACCCAAACTAAACTAGGGAGCAATATACTTATTGTTGAGAGATACATCAAATTCTAGGCACAAAAGTATCAACGGGTCCATATTTGAAGGATACCTACACGACCTGCAGGAAGACATCTCCAACATGTGGAGGATCACACCACAGGCTGACGTGCGGTTTAGGGACATCGCCAACTTCAAGGCCACATGACACACAATATGGATACAGGTGAGGAAGGATCCCGATAAAAAATGGCTACAGATGCGCTATTGTATCACATAGGGGAAAAATCGACCTGGTGATCAAAGTCTAGGAAGATGAATGGAGGATTCCAGTACTCACCCAAGAATTTCTAGAAAGAACAGCAGAAGAAGAGGTAGGGCAGGGAGAAACGCAGCCTCAGGAAATCCAAGTGCCCTAGAAACGTTGGACGGGTCTTAAAAAAAAACGTAGACAAATGAAGGCATAGTGAAGACGGGGACCCAGAAGGGGAAGAAGGATAACACGTAGCTGACCAAAGAGTAGCAGAAGTAGGTAGAGACCATGTAAGGGACCACCGCAAGTCCCAAATCACATGAACCTAGGGGAAATAAGAGGCTAGCCACACAGACATGAGGAGTGCGCAAGAAAACAAAGGCCCAAAGAACACCTCCAGAGTATACAATCATGGATGATGATGGGGAAATGATATCCCAAATGGTCCAGGATTGTCTAGCCGAGTATTTTGACCATGTTGCACACCACAGAGGCAGGATTCAAGAGGATCTGGAAAACATGCGGTAGTTCCTCAAGAAAATTGGGGAAATGCAGGTCGCGGGTAGCAACAGGGGAATAGAGTCATCAGTACCGAAGACAGAGGAAAGGGTGGAATAAGAAGAATGAGATCTAGTCCATATGATACTGCAGCCGAACGAAACATTCCACATCACACCCAGTATGTTGCGCATGGACTAGATCATGGGGCAGACACCCCTGAAGGACTTAATCAAAATCCAACTGTTGTTGACGTGGATGCCATCCAGGGCACTACACAAGTTGCAGGTTAGCGTAAACCACGAGGTACAGTCTTGCGCATGTAAAGACTTAGTCAAGTTGCAACAGGAAACAAAGAAGAGAGATGCGCTGGAAATAATTTATGAGCAGGGGAGGCTCGAAACCCAAGAGGAAAGGGAGCACAGGAATGGATTGGAGAAAAAAGTCACAGGAACATACGAGAAGATTCCAAAGACCATGCAGGTGGATGGAATCACAGTAGTCGAAAATATTTATCATATTGCACAAGAAATCGATCAATATCATAAGGAGATCAAGAATCTCCAAGATTATCTCACACCCACCACTCCACCAGCAGTGATGGAGCAAGGGAAGTAGGAAGCAACAACGCAGCTGCAGGAGATAGAGCAATAGGTCAGCACAACATCTGACTTGTTTAATAAAGCAACACAGATTTGGACAAGGTTAGATGAGGATCAACAGGTTCAAAACTGGGACAAGGAGAAGAAAGGATCAATGCATCGATCCAATACCTCAAGAAAAGGAAGAAGAAAATGCCAATCACAGAACGCGTCAAAGGGGTGCATGACACGAAGAAATTGCAGGCAGAGCTCACCATTATGCAAACATAGAAACAAGAGAGTCAGGCTCAAATGGAACCGTTGCAAGAGAGGGTAACACAAGTCCTAGCATAGGCAGAGGTAGCCAAGACACATATAGCTCAAACCCAAGCAGAGTGCGTGGAATTGATCAATGATGAAATCACAATCCAGATAGTGGACACACTCAAGGAGAATATTGTGCAAGCACAGACACAGGCATCAAAGCTCAAGGAAAAGTTCCAAGCGATCACCAAGGAGATCAAGGAAGCACACAAATTTTAGGTGGTTCGGGAAGAGCCACATGTCAGTGTTGGGGTCCTGTTGTAGGAAAGCCAAAGCAGAAAAGAAAGGTGTTTTGGGGAAAGAAAGCATGCACGAGGAAAGTGACAGCTGGAAGGAAGAACAACACACATGCATGAAAAGAAGACCTAGTGAAGCTAGGGTTAGGGTTTTGGTAATGTATTTTAATGTTTGAAGAGACAAAAACGTATAAATAGCGATACTTAGGTATGTGAGGGGGTTTGATTATTGTTGTTTTTTTCGGAAGGGTTCGAAGTCTGGTTATTATTGTTATTGTAAAAAGAGTTGTTGTAGTGAGCCGATATGTGATATTTTGCTATATGATCTATTTTGTATAATTTGTTGAGATAGAGAAGACAAAGGAGGGTAGATCTTGAGGGTTATATCATAGGATGAGGATCCTGGTGTGATATAGTTCACCTCACATAGATCTTACCCAACTGGGAGGAATTGTAACGTGCGTGGCATTGTAGATGTGGAAATACTATAATAAAAGAGCCAAGAGACAGATCTTTGTGGGCGTAGCCCAGGAGGGGGTGAACCACGGCAACATCTATGTTGTGTGATGAATGCATGTGTATATTTATCGTCTTCAGCAGTTATTGTTATTCTTAATGAATTATTTGTTATATTTCCTGCTTATTCGCAAATGAAAGTATATTGCATTTACAGTTATAATAATGGTTCCATATACAGTTCTCATATCTCACACTCAATCCTAGGCTGTAAACACATGAGTCTTAAAACCACCCATTAAAGTTATCTCGGGTGAGACTATGCAGCGCATGCTGTGTGTTATGTTGCCTTCTAGTTTACCAGGAGGGCCGATAGTTTTAGAGGCTTTGTTGGAAACCCGTATAGAAATGAACCCTAGGTCAATAAACGCAGACAAAATAGAAGAATAAGAAAGAGTTAACCAACAATCAGTATACTTGCAGATAAGACTATCATAGATGGATAGTATGCATCATGCCAATTTATGGTGATGTATGGTACGCCACCTAGTTCCTCGTGGTTGAGGAGATATGGCTCTGTGAATTTGGATGATCATCAAGAAGCTTGACCAGTCAAAGTGGTAGCAACAGGAGATTGTTGAAAGATTAATTAATTATAGAAAAATATTAATTAATTATTGGAGGGATAATTAATTATTGCATGTCGAAGTAAAGTGGAAGTAAACATAAGATAATTAATTATTGCAGGAATAATTAATTATTGCAAGAATAATTAATTATTGGAGAGATAATTAATTATTACAAGAAAATCAAAGAAGAGTAACAGAAGATAACAGGTTGCTTGTGAGTTGCATGTCATTGATCAATTTCTCTTATATAACATAGAGAAGAGTCCATTGCAAATCACTTCTATGAATCACTCTTGAGGATACAGGTTGTAGATTTGAGGCAATGAGTCAAGGTAAAATAAGTCAAGTGAAGTAAGGAATTTGCAGGAGCTAAGAGTAAGCAGAAGGGGTTTCATACTGGAACTCCTTGAGTATATGTGTAGGCCATAATGAGGAAAAGCATGGAAATCTGCGGGCTTCAGTGAGGAAAAGTGCAGATACCCGTGGGCTCCAGTTAGGACAATCATGGACCTGTGAGGAAAAGTCCAAGAAGATCAGGGATCAGGAACTCAGTTCAGTTTCAAGGTAAATGTATGTCTTCATGAGTGTGTCAGGGTGTTTTTTTGAAGAATTTAGGAACATGTATGTCTCAGTAATTAATAATCTATTGATTTGGAGAATTCTCTTATGGATTTTGGCATACGAAATAAGTGGTTGAAATATTGATGATATTTTGATGTTAGTAGCAGGAACAGAGGTATCAAGGATAGAGGCAGCAACAAGTTATCATTTATAGTCGCATATGTAGTGACATATTTGTCTACATTTATATGTTAGGGAAGTTGGATGGGGAAAGGAAAGGCGGTTGGAGCCAGAAAAATAGGGAGTTGGAGCTTCCTTCAGGTTGCATCCTGTAAATAGGGGGTTGGAGCCTCCTTCCAATTGTAGCTGGAGAAATAGGAAGTTTGTTCTTCCAATGAATGTACTCTTTGATAAATGAGAAAATCATTCTCTGGTTTTTTCATGCACTAGGTTTCCACGTAAAAATTTGGTGTACTTTGTTTATGTGTTGTTTATGCATTTATTTATGGTACTGATGCTATATTGAATGTTGATTGAATATCATTAAATATTTATATTGTGGTTAAAGAAAAAAAAGTACTATTACTGATTCACCCCCCTTCTCAGTATTCCAACAATTGGTATCAGAGCGGGTCCTTCAGAAAGCAGTATAATCATTGGAAGGAGATCATGGAATACGCTAATATTAGAGCACCAAGGTTTGATGGGTAGAACTATAAATTATGGAATAAAAGGATAAAAAACTTTTTACAGGAACATGGATTTTATGTTTGGAAATCAGTAGTAGATGGGTATACAAAACCAAATACTCCCCCAACTGACAAAGATGGAAATAAGCTCAGAGAAAACAACTCAAAAGATAAAAATATTATTATGAGCAATCTAGTTGATTATGTATTTGTCAAAGTTATGCATTGTGATAGTGAAAAGGATCTTTGGGATAAACTTCAAAATATTTATGAAGGAGATACCAAGGTAAAGGGAGCTAAGCTTCAAATTTTTAGAGCTAATTTTGAGCATTTGAAGATGATTCTTACCTTCTACGAGTTTATGAGATAGTTAATACTATTAAAGGATTGGGAGTAGAAGTTGATGAATCAAGAGTAGTTCAAAAGGTATCGATGTCTCTTACTATGATATTTGATTCTAAAATATCATCCCTAGAAGAAAGAGAAGATCTCGATAAATTGAGCATGGATGAGTGTTGGGCTCTAAAGATGTCTAAAAA
>JZKD02S1533086.1:130509-144160 GCA_000966675.3 Picea glauca
ATGTAATCTAACTTCAACAATAACGCTAAAGAGTATATTATTCATTTTCTATTCTAATTGCTCCTAAATAATCGAAAAGTCAATCAAGATGACATCATGAAATATGGGAAAAAGGAAGATATTTATACCTTTTTTATAACCTAACAATGAGCTACATGGAATATTTATTGCTTATGAGATGAGAACAAAATAGGAGAACACAGTCACAAAGGAAGCGGATTGCAAGGAATCCAAGAAGACAAAGAAGAATGACAAGCAGAAGTCAAAAATAGGTTACAGTTGTAGTGATCATTCAGATGAAGATGAAGAGATGGTTAACTTCATAAAGAAATTATAGAAAGGAACCGAAAATTATAAAGGTATGCTTCCATTGAAACACTTTTGTTGTGGTGGTATTGGTCATTTTTCTTCTAAATGTCCTCATAGGAATAAAGACAGTGATGAAGAAGAATTTTCTAAAAGGGAAAAGAAATTTCATAAGGGAAACAAGAAAAGAAACAAATTATTCAAGAAGAATTTCTACACAAAGGAGGATATTTCCTCATCAAACAACGAAGATAATGATAGTGACATTGATTCAGAAAGAGTACTCTTCATGGTAGTTGAAGACGATTCCAAAGAAGAAAGTGAATTCGATCTTAGAGAAGAGCTAATCAATGCATTAGAAGAACTCAGGAAAAAAAGGAAGAAAAACAAGTCACTCAAGGAAGAGTTAAAAATGAAAGAGCAACCTCAAAATTCTAAATAACAAGAGCATATGATCACGAGTCTAAAAATTAAAATAGAAGAAGACAAAATAATTGAGGAAATTCTTAGAATTCAGTTGGAAGAGAAGGATAAATTGATTGGAATCTTGGAAGAAGAAGAGGTCTCTTTAAGGAAATATCTTTAGAAGAAATATTTGTAGTAGAAGAGCATTAGAATATTGGATCAAATCATCAACAGTCAAAGATCATCAGATGATAGATCTAAACTAGGATACAATCAAGTACAGAATGAGAAAGGGTCAAGCTCCAAGACAATAGAATGGGAAGTCGAGCAAAGAACCTATGCAGAGATTGTCAAATATTTTGTCAAGAAGGAAGAATGCATGTCCCCAAAGAAGAACATTATAGAAGTAAAAAAGACTCAAGAAGACAAATTCAGAAGGAGTGCATCACAAAGAATATCATATATTCTCGAGTATCAAAGATTATTTTATGGTCATCGTTTTAATTATGCTAATTGTTGACATAAAGCTATAAATTGCAAAGCCTATTCCAAGAACAGGAGCAACAATGCAGGGTACTTGAATAATAGTTATCCCAGAAGATCTTATGAAACATACAACAGGAACCAAAATAGTTTTAGTTCATTGAGCAATGAAGTAGAATGCTACAAATGCAACAATTTTGGTCACATGGCTAGAGATTGCAGATTAATTATTCCTCCAAGGGAACGAAAGAAGAATATCCATAGTTGTATACATGGAACACAAAATATTTGGAAAATAAAACAAGAAAGAGATTGCTAGATGTTAAATAGTACAAGAAAGTCTAAAAAAACAAGTGGAAGAAGAACAAGTCGCAAGGATCATATTGGCAGAATCTGCAATAGTGAAAGATCGTATTGCAGAGCAGGTAAAGGAATAACATGTACCATAAATCATACTCTCATGATTTACAACAGTACAAGATCAAGATAAATATACAAGAAAAAAGGAAGATGTCAAATACAGAAAGGTTTGGAGAAGAAATGAAAAGCAAGAAGAATGGGTGAAAGAAAATCAGGTCCTGTAGATAATACTCATAAGATTTGTAGCAACTCAAAATCATGATGCATCGACAGGAAAAGAGAAAGATGTCAGATTTCGGGAAGAGCATGAAGAGGAAGACTACTCTGCATTAGGGAGAATTCCTCCATTGTTCTGAGCCATCTATCTTGGAGACTCCTAGATAATATGAATATTGAATAGGGGGATTCTATGCAACAGCTATTACAATTCAAAGATCTATCCTTTAGACAACATGAAGTGCTTCACAATGATGTTACAGATGTTTGATTCAGAGTGGTTCAATGGTAGATGTACAAAATGTCCCATGATATATTGGTTGGTTAAGGAACAAGTTTAAGAACATAGCTTCATGTAGGTATGTCGAGTATTAGCTGATAGTTATAGAGAAGAACATCAAGGTAGAGTATATTGGTACAAAATAACAACATTAATCATGAAAGACTTGAATGATTTTTGAATTCTTTTTATCATAGATTTACAAGAGGAAGCACCAATGGACAAAAACTCCAAAAGGAAGCAAGTACAGGAAGACCTACATTTGATTTTCATTAAATATTTCAAAGAATTCAAGGCAATATAAATAGTCAAAGAAGAGATCAAATAAGAGTGAAGATAGGGGGATCATTCCCAAGTAAAGATCAGATAGGAAGAGCAACCCCAGAGAGAGAGTTACTCTTTTTCCTGGGATATCAGGGGGAGATCCACATAGAAGGAATAGAAATATGTGAAGAGAATAATAGAGGCATGAAGACAGGGGGAGTATCCCCAAGGAATATACCCTTTGTCATTGATGTCAAAGGGGTATATATAGAAACATTGATGAGGAGCGATGGTCACAAGGGAAGCATGAGCATGGTGTTTCCATGTCTAAGTGTTGACATCAATATTGGTGTTGCCATTAATTCCAAAGGGGGGATTGTTGGATAATTGGTTGTCATTGATGTCAACCCTTGGAGAGTGATATTAGGGATTGATGTCAACCCTTGGAGAAGTATAGAAGCCACATAGATGTGGACGATATTATTGGACAATTGGTTGTCAAGTTAGAGGTCTACCATTGATATTGACACATGGTTATTGGTATATGGTAGCACATGCATAGGATACATCTCTTGTTAATGATGGTACTTGGTTGAGGTAAACCATTGGTATTACTTGTTATGGTACATTGCATGGTATAGGTTGATGTACATGGTTTATGTGCATGGTTGGCACATGGCATGGTACAGGTGTTGATATACATGGTTGATGCATGGTATAGGTTGGTACATGATATGGTACAGGCACATATCTTGTGATGGTATGTTGCTGAATTTTGTACATGCTTGGTAGAGGCATGTGTTGGTAATCGTGGAAATTTGGTTGAGAGGTTCCCATATATGATCCATGTGAGAGGATCTAGTGACAGGTTGGTCATGAAACCCACAGTTGATTGAGGAATAAATACATGAAAGTTAGTATACTTGCAGGTAAGACCATCATAGATGGATAGTATGCATCATACCATTTATGGTGATATATGGTATGCCATGTAGTTCATCACGGTTGAGGAGATATGGATCTATGAAGTTGGAGGAACATCAAGAAGCTTGACTAGTCAAATAGGTTGCAACAGGAGATTGTTGAAAGATTAATTAATTATATAAAAAGATTAATTAATTATTGGACGGATAATTATTTATTTATTATTGGAAGGAAAATTAATTATTGCATTTTGAAGTAAAGTGGAAATAAACAGAAGATAATTAATTATTGCAGGAATAATTAGTTATTGCAGGAATAATTAATTATTGCGGGAATAATTAATTATTGGAGAGATAATTAATTATTACAGGAAAAACAAAGTAGAGTAAACATAAGATAGCAGATTGCATGTGAGTTGCATGCTAGCATGAGTTGCATGTCATTGAGAAATTTATCCTATATAACACAAAGAAGAGTCCATTGAAAATCACTTATATGAATCACTCTTGAGGATACAGGCTAGAGATATGAGGCAGTGAGTCGAGGTCAGAGACATCAAGTGAAGTAAGGAGTTTGTAGGATCTGAGAGTAAGGAGAAGGGGTTTCATACTGGAACTCCTTGAGTATATCCGCGGACTACAGTGAGGAAAAGTGTGGACATCCATGGGCTTCAATGAGGAAAAGTGCAGATACCCATGGGTTCTAGTTAGGAAAGTCGTGGACCTGTGAGGAAAAGTATAGGAAGATTAGGGATCAAGAACTCAGTTTAGTTTCAAGGTAAAGGTATGTATTCCTTAGTGTTTCAGGGTGTTGTTCTAAAGAATTCAAGAAAAGGTATGTATCAGTAATTCATAAGCTATTGATTTGGAGAATTCTCTTATGGATTTTGGCATAAGGAATAAGAGGTTGCAATCTTTGATGATATTTTGATGTTAGTAGTTGTTGGGTATGTATTATATTCTTTGCATGATTAGTGACAATGTTTGTTATGTTGCACCAAGCATGCAGGGGAGTGATATCTCCATTGCGTCGGGCGTGCAGGGGGGGTGATAGCTCCATTGCGAGGGAGTTCGGGGGCAACGCCCCTGAGAAAAAAAAATTCCTTGAGAAACATGTCACATTTTTGCCTCATTTTTTGTGTCACCTTGATTTTCGTGTCCATTGTTGGGTGGTTTTTTGACACATGGTTTTTGTCGATGGTTTTCTATTTCTGGTTAAGGAATTAGGGTTGTTAACTAATCTAGGTCATTTGGTTAGGGTTTTGGATGTCGTTGGCTCCTATATGTATATTTTATTGTAAACAATGTATCACTATGAATGAATATAGAATATGTTGGTTTTCCCGGTTTGGGTTTCCAAGGAAAAAATATATGTGTAATGTGTGTATTTTCCATTGTATATTTTATGTTCTTTTATTGAAAAATTGTTTGTAGTAAAATACTGTACAAGGTTAAAATCTACATTTGGTATCCGATATTTGTTGGATTCAGGGGGANTTTGGTCACATGGCTAGAGATTGCAGATTAATTATTCCTCCAAGGGAACGAAAGAAGAATATCTATAGTTGTATACATGGAACACAAAATATTTGGAAAATAAAACAAGAACAGGGCCTAGAGATTGCTAGATGTGAAATAGTACAAGAAAGTCTAAAAAAACAAGTGGAAGAAGAACAAGTCGCAAGGATAGTATTGGCAGAATCTGCAATAGTGAAAGATCGTATTGCAGAGCAGGTAAAGGAAGAACATGTACCATAAATCATACTCTCATGATTTACAACAGTACAAGATCAGGATAAATATACAAGAAAAAAGGAAGATGTCAAATACAGAAAGGTTTGGAGAAGAAATGAAAAGCAATAAGAATGGGTGAAAGAAAATCAGGTCCTGTAGATAATACTCATAATATTTGTAGCAACTCAAAATCATGATGCATCAACAGGAAAAGAGAAAGATGTCAGATTTCGGGAAGAGCATGAAGAGGAAGACTACTCCGCATTAGGGAGAATTTCTCCATTGTTCTGAGCCATCTATCTTGGAGACTCCTAGGTAATATGAATATTGAATAGGGGGATTCTATGCAACAGCTATTACAATTCAAAGATCTATCCTTCAGACAACATGAAGTGCTTCACAATGGTGTTACAGATGTTTGATTCGGAGTGGTTCGATGGTAGAGGTACAAAATGTCCCATGATATATTGGTTGGTTAAGGAACAAGTTTAAGAACATAACTTCATGTAGGTATGTCGAGTATTAGCTGATAGTTATAGAGAAGAACATCAAGGTAGAGTATATTGGTACAAAATAACAACATTAATCATGAAATACTTGAATGATTTTTGAATTCTTTTTATCATAGATTTACAAAAGGAAGCACCAATGGACAAAAACTCCAAAAGGAAGCAAGTACAGGAAGACCTACATTTGATTTGCATTAAATCTTTCAAAGAATTCAAGGGGATATAAATAGTCAAAGAAGAGATCAAATAAGAGTGAAGATAGGGGGATCATCTCCAAGTAAAGATCAGATAGAGAGAGCAACCCCAAAGAGAGAGTTACTCTTTTTCCTGGGATATCAGGGGGAGATCCACATAGAAGGAACAAAAATATGTGAAGAGAATAATAGAGGCATGAAGACAGGGGGAGTATCCCCAAGGAATATACCCTTTGTCATTGATGTCAAAGGGGGATATATAGAAACATTGATGAGGAGCGATGGTCACAAGGGAAGCATGAGCATGGTGTTTCCATGTCTAATTGTTGACATCAATATTGGTGTTGCCATTAATGCCAAAGGGGGGATTGTTGGATAATTGGTTGTCATTGATGTCAACCCTTGGAGAGTGATATTAGGGATTGATGTCAACCCTTGGAGAAGTATAGAAGCCACATAGATGTGGACGATATTATTGGACAATTGGTTGTCAAGTTAGAGGTCTACCATTGATATTGACACATGGTTATTGGTATATGGTAGCACATGCATAGGATACATCTCTTGTT
The DNA here is from genome assembly GCA_000966675.3 of Picea glauca. NCBI lineage: Eukaryota > Viridiplantae > Streptophyta > Pinopsida > Pinales > Pinaceae > Picea > Picea glauca. Next base: position 136,753 of record JZKD02S1533086.1, read on the forward strand.
AATGATGGTACTTGGTTGAGGTAAACCATTGGTATTACTTGTTATGGTACATTGCATGGTATAGGTTGATGTACATGGTTTATGTGCATGGTTGGCACATGGCATGGTACAGGTGTTGATATACATGGTTGATGCATGGTATAGGTTGGTACATGATATGGTACAGGCACATATCTTGTGATGGTATGTTGCTGAATTTTGTACATGCTTGGTAGAGGCATGTGTTGGTAATCGTGGAAATTTGGTTGAGAGGTTCCCATATATGATCCATGTGAGAGGATCTAGTGACAGGTTGGTCATGAAACCCACAGTTGATTGAGGAATAAATACATGAAAGTTAGTATACTTGCAGGTAAGACCATCATAGATGGATAGTATGCATCATACCATTTATGGTGATATATGGTATGCCATGTAGTTCATCACGGTTGAGGAGATATGGATCTATGAAGTTGGAGGAACATCAAGAAGCTTGACTAGTCAAATAGGTTGCAACAGGAGATTGTTGAAAGATTAATTAATTATATAAAAAGATTAATTAATTATTGGACGGATAATTATTTATTTATTATTGGAAGGAAAATTAATTATTGCATTTTGAAGTAAAGTGGAAATAAACAGAAGATAATTAATTATTGCAGGAATAATTAGTTATTGCAGGAATAATTAATTATTGCGGGAATAATTAATTATTGGAGAGATAATTAATTATTACAGGAAAAACAAAGTAGAGTAAACATAAGATAGCAGATTGCATGTGAGTTGCATGCTAGCATGAGTTGCATGTCATTGAGAAATTTATCCTATATAACACAAAGAAGAGTCCATTGAAAATCACTTATATGAATCACTCTTGAGGATACAGGCTAGAGATATGAGGCAGTGAGTCGAGGTCAGAGACATCAAGTGAAGTAAGGAGTTTGTAGGATCTGAGAGTAAGGAGAAGGGGTTTCATACTGGAACTCCTTGAGTATATCCGCGGACTACAGTGAGGAAAAGTGTGGACATCCATGGGCTTCAATGAGGAAAAGTGCAGATACCCATGGGTTCTAGTTAGGAAAGTCGTGGACCTGTGAGGAAAAGTATAGGAAGATTAGGGATCAAGAACTCAGTTTAGTTTCAAGGTAAAGGTATGTATTCCTTAGTGTTTCAGGGTGTTGTTCTAAAGAATTCAAGAAAAGGTATGTATCAGTAATTCATAAGCTATTGATTTGGAGAATTCTCTTATGGATTTTGGCATAAGGAATAAGAGGTTGCAATCTTTGATGATATTTTGATGTTAGTAGTTGTTGGGTATGTATTATATTCTTTGCATGATTAGTGACAATGTTTGTTATGTTGCACCAAGCATGCAGGGGAGTGATATCTCCATTGCGTCGGGCGTGCAGGGGGGGTGATAGCTCCATTGCGAGGGAGTTCGGGGGCAACGCCCCTGAGAAAAAAAAATTCCTTGAGAAACATGTCACATTTTTGCCTCATTTTTTGTGTCACCTTGATTTTCGTGTCCATTGTTGGGTGGTTTTTTGACACATGGTTTTTGTCGATGGTTTTCTATTTCTGGTTAAGGAATTAGGGTTGTTAACTAATCTAGGTCATTTGGTTAGGGTTTTGGATGTCGTTGGCTCCTATATGTATATTTTATTGTAAACAATGTATCACTATGAATGAATATAGAATATGTTGGTTTTCCCGGTTTGGGTTTCCAAGGAAAAAATATATGTGTAATGTGTGTATTTTCCATTGTATATTTTATGTTCTTTTATTGAAAAATTGTTTGTAGTAAAATACTGTACAAGGTTAAAATCTACATTTGGTATCCGATATTTGTTGGATTCAGGGGGACACCTTTGTGTTCAAGGGTTTGGCTTGGGACTATGATAAGACTTGTTACAGTGGGATATTTGTGGTAATGATTTTTCAGGTGAAAATAAATGGCAAGCAGTTTGAAAATGGAGATCGAGAAGTTTAATGGGAAAAGTTTTAAGGTGTGGAAGCTCAAGATGGAATATCTATTTGTGGAAAAATATTAGTGTTTCACGGTGGATTCAGGAACTGCACCTACAGGAACTTCAGCAGATGACTGAAAAAAGTTGGTGATCCAGATTATTTTCGGCACGAAATGAGAGCGGAGATATAATAAATAAATGAACAGAGATATCACAGATATTCAATAATATAACATAAATGTATCAGAGATGCAACCATAAACACATATATACAGTAATACACAATTTCTATTAATGAAAGAAATGTACAGAGACTGTAAAAATACAGAGTGAAAGACTCGCTAGAATGGTGGCGGCTTATCTCTGAGAAGAGATGTGATGGTTGCACTTATTCGCAAGAAGATGATTACAATGAGGCTCTGAAGGAATTTTTACAATAAATAGAAATGTCAAAATCCCTAGACATCCAAAAACCTAACCCTAGGAGATGAAGCGCCAAAATTCATGTGGGCCCGGTTTAGGGAAGTGAGTACATCAACTTCCCGGGGTCGTAACTTTTGCATACGATCTCCATTTTAGGCGTGTGATAACTCATTGGAAAGGTATCATCGAGGAGATTCATTTTGGGGGATCAATAATACCTTTGGATATAATTTAGAACCTCGATCTCAAAAAACCTTCATTTGGTCCCTCAAAATGGCCCCGAAAGTTAAAAACTGCTAAAAATAGTAAATTGCCAAAATTGCCAAAAAACCATTTTGAGCCATTCAGAAAAGGTGGGTGGCCACCGATATCCACCTGGATCAATCCTCCCTCCTTAGGAAGAAATGGTCTCCATTGCGTTGAGTTCCCGGGGGAGAGGGAAAAGTGTTTGCTGAATCTGCATCTTGGTGAGTTGCTTGCCTTGTTGGAGACGTCGCGCTGCTCAGTTTATGGAAGTTTGTCACGAACCTATTGAGGCTGAGGCTATTCAACAAGTTGGGCTACATGAGAGGATGACGTGTAGAAGGAATCTATGCGCTTTGCTGCAACCTTGTCGACCTGCTTTTGTTTGATAAAAGGTGCTTAGGGCAAGGTTGTAGTGGTTGCAGTGTCCTTTTGTTCCCCTTTTGAACAGGTTGTGAAGAAGTTGAATTTTGTAGTATGAGATACTACCTTGCGACACTTTTTAGGTGGAATAGTAGTCGAAACTACCTCTGGTATTCTGTAGAGATAACCCCCCAAAGTAAAAATGACACTACAGGATCGAGACTCATAAACATCATGGCATCTCCACATATATGGTTGGCCCAAGAGAACATAACAGACATCCAATGGGGAAACATCACATAATACCTCGTCCTTGAAGGGTTGGATGTCGTATGAAAATCGACATTGTTGGCTGACACGAAGATATCGTCCTTGGTGAAGCCACCCGATGTTGTATGGTTGTGGGTGTGGTGTTGTCGACAATCCCAACTGTTTGATGACCTCTGCTAAGATGAGGTTCTTCTGGATTCCTCTATCAACAATAAAATGTAGCGGGGTCCTCTTCACCCACATCTGTGAATGAAAAAGACGTCCCCCCTCTTCAGGATCTATTGGTTCTTCTGGTTGAATTGTTGCGGTCGTGACAATAGTAGTGTGGTCTATGTCAATGATCTGTCCTTTACCAATATTTTCATAATCATATTCAAAATTAGGAGATTCGGCTCCTTGTCTTTGATCTCAGCCACCAATGACTATTTTGAGTGACATTCATCGGTGTTGTGCCAAGGGATTTTGTGGAAATCACACCATTTTTCGGTGTCCTTCTTTGTCTTCTCGTGACCCTTCTTTTCTTGTGTCTTGGACTGGTTTTTTGGAGATTGTTTGTTAGGGCCGTCTTTGTCATGCTTTGGTTGTTGCGGATTTGCAGACCCGGACTCCCATTTGTTCTGGTGCTTAAATTTTTGCTCAATTTTAACAGCATATCGATAAGCAACACTAAGTGATGAGATGTCCAGAAAATCCATTTCAGTATGGATGTATCTGTGTAGAGCCCCATGGTATTTCAAAACCAAATGTCGCTCGGAGTCTTTGATACCCATCTTGGTGCAAAAGGTATGGAAGGTATTGGTGAACTCCAGAACTACTTGGCCCCTCTCTTGCTGGTCCTCATAGTTTCCAACAGGGTAATACTGTTCCTTTACCACATCCACAAAAAACTCTCAAGTGGGATCGGCCCCATATATTCCAGACTCCTCTGTGGAACTTTTATCCTAGTAAATTTCCCACCAATGTTTGACATGAGGGAGATATTTAAGGAGTGTGAAGGTGATTTTATCTTTGTCAAAAAAATTGTGAACAGAGAAATAACCTTCTAGCAAAGTTAACCACTTTTCTAGGGCTTCTGCATCTATCTGTCCTTCAAATATAGGAATATCAAAATTAACTTGTACCTTGAAAGGCGAGGTGCCTCCAAAGTGGCCGCTTGATGAATATGCACTTGATGCTATCGGCAGGCACTAAAGGATGTGGGAAAAATTCTCCATCATTTCATCCCTTTGTTGCATGAGAGATTGCTCAAGAAACAGATTGATAGGATCATCTGCTCCGTCATTTTTATTTTCTTCCGCCATTGAGGGTTTCTTGGGTGTGCGAGATCGATTGTCTTAAAGAGAGACAATATCGAGACCCAACTTGATATACTCAGATCTCGTCAGAGACATGCACTGAAAAAATGATCAAGAGCAACCTGCTCTGATACCATTGATCCGGATTATTTTCGGCAGGAAATGAGAGCAGAGATATAATAAAGAAATGCACAGATATATTGCAAATATTCAATAATATAACATAAATTTATCAGAGATTCAACCATAAACACATATATACAATAATACACTATTTATATTAATGAAATAAATGTATAGAGACTGTAAAAATACAGAGTGAAAGACTCGCTAGAATGGTGGCGGCTTATCTCTGAGAAGAGATGTGACGATTACGCTCATTCGCAAGAAGATGATTACAATGAAGCCCTAAAGGCATTTTTACAATAAACTGGAATGCCAAAATCCCTAGACATCCAAAAACCTAACCCTAGGAGATGAAGCACCAAAAGTCATGTGGGCCCCATTTGGGTAAGTGAGTACATCAACTTCCTAGGGTCGTAACTTTTGCATACGATCTTCGTTTTAGGCGTGTGATAGCTCGTTGGAAATGTATCATCAAGGAGATTAATTTTGGGGGCTCAATCATGCCTTTGGATATCATTGAGAACATTGATCTCGAAAAACCTTCATTTGGGCCCTCAAAATGGCTCGGGAAGTTAAAAATTGTTAAAAATAGTAAATTGCCAAAATTGCCAAAAAAACTATTTTGAGCCAGTCAGAAAAGGTGGGTGGCCACCGATATCCACACGGATCAGTTGGATCGGAAGGCGAAGAGAAAAATCCAACTGTGTCTCTCAAATTTAGTATTACTGAATGTGTCTAAGAAAACTACATCCAAATATTTATGGGATAGGTTGGGGAAGTTGTATCTGTTGGATTACTAAGAGGGGGGGTGAATCAATAATAGCGTAATTATAATATTTTTTCTTCAAATAATCCAAGTGTTATATAAATGTATAATTATTATCCAATAATGAGCAATAAGAAATGAACAATCACACACATACACAGTACACCAGTGTTTTACGTGGAAACCCAAATCGGGAGAAAACCACAGAATGATTTTTCTTATATGTCTTGAAGAATTACATTCATTAGAGGCACCAACTTCCTTTGTTTTCCAACTGCAACTAGAAGGAGGCTCCAACCCCCTAGTTTCTCAAGCTACACCTGAGGGAATCTCCAACTCCATAATTCTCTAGCTATAACTAGAAGGAGGCTACAACCCCCTGTGTTCTCCGGCTACAACCGGAAAGTGGCTACAACCACATGTCCTTGCCTTGTCCAACCACCCTAAAGTATAAGTAGAATGATGGAACCAATGTCAACCTTTCACTGTGAAATATATTGTTGTACAAATTTTACCAATAAACCTGAACCATGCATCAACATGTACCTCGACCTGTAATCAACATGTATCATAAACAAGTGCATCAACCATGCACCAACCTGTACCAAACAATTTGTAATCAACTTGTACCAAAAACAAGTGCAACCAACCATGTACCACGTATGTACCAATCATGTGTCAAGTACTCATCAACTATGACTCATCAATATGTACCAACATTATCAACTATACACCTCATGTATGTGCCAACTCATCAACTACTTGTCTCAACCATGTACCCAAATTATACCTCAAGCAAAATCCCTCATCAATTTCATCATCCGAATATGATTTGTAAATCTATAACAGACCTAGTGTATATGATCACATACCTACAAACCTTCCTTAACTTTAACAATAAGAGACTATCATTTTCATCAAACGTTTCTTTAGTCTCACAAGACTAGTTTTGGATTAGTCAACAACCCTAACTTGAAATAATCATAACTTTGTACCTATAATGAATAAAGATCTGAAACTGATACACAATGTTATTTAGTGTGTTTTATGCAATTCCTCCAGGTGTCACTACTTGTAACCTCTCATAAAAGGAGTTATAGCAAAAATGGAACACATTGTTGAATTCTGGCTTATTCTAGAGAGTGACCTTGTAGAGCATGCCCCGCATGAAATATTTGTTGAATTAGTCTAAACTGTTACATAGTATACTACAGACTGTAATATAACCAAAAAATTTGGTCTTACTGAATTTGGATCTGTTATGAAGAAGTTAGGACATTTTTACCCGAAACACCTGTTTTTTACTAGTTTCGGGACTAGCCACAAACCCTATTTTCCATGGAGTGTAGCTCCAAAAATAAAATGACCCAAAATTATTGCGAAAATGGTGAGATGACCTGAAAAAAACATACCTTATAAAGCATCATCAAAATAATTTATCCTTCCTTGAATTCCGGCCTTCTATTCTTCACTTTCATCAGAAATTTGGCTTAGATATCCTTTGGTTACCTCAGACACCTATAGGTATTCAATATGCTCAAGTTTGTTTAAAATGAGAGAGCCTTTCCTCTTATTTATACTCTCCAAGTAGCTTCCTTAAAAACATCTTCTAGGTCACTTTACCCACTTTCCTTATTTTACGGTTAACCCGCTTCTAATTTCCCCATTAAATTTATTATTTAAATAATTTATTTTGTATTCACTTTGAATTATAGTACACTCATCACTTCACTTTATTATTTACCTTCTAAAATATATTAAACCACTTTGACTAATTTGACCTTTTGGGGCTTCTAGATGACATAAGAGGGTCCTCCAACTTTGTAAGGCCATAATTCTCAAACCGTGAGGAGTTATGTGGTGTTCCACATACCACCAGAAATGGAATGACATGTACCATCCATATAGAATAGTATTACCTAAAAATATATCAAAACTCATACCATTATCCATCAAACAAACTTGGGTCCATTACC
>JZKD02S1533087.1:0-10499 GCA_000966675.3 Picea glauca
ATGTTGTCTTCCATTCATCTCCCTCTCTCATCCTTATTTGATGATATCCACTCTTCAAGTCTATATTGGAAAAATAGCTTGCTCCACTCAAACAATCCATCAAATCATCCATCCTGGGTAAAGGGGATCTATACCTAATGGTGATCTTATTGATGGCTATGGAATCTATACACATTCTCTATCATCCATCCTTCTTTGGACTCAACACAGTTGGTATTGCGCATGGGCTTAGGATTTCCCTGACTAAACATTTATCCAACAACTCTTGGACTTGATTTTTGACTTCCTCATTCTCTCTAGGTGTCAACCTATAAGCTTCCTTGTTTGGTAAACTAGCTCATGGAATAAGGTCAATATGATGGCTTATACTCCTAATGGGCAACAATGAGTGAGGTAACTCATCCACTACTATGTCAGCAAAGTTTTCTAACAATTCCTAGATTTCTTCAAGTAAATCCTCCATAGAAGTATTTGTAAGGATAACTCTTGGCTTCCTCACTATAGCAAACTACATCTCCTGCTCCTTCTTGATTTCATTCAAGAGTTCCTTCCCACTCATGAGAAGTATACTTGAACTAACTTCCCTCTTTTTCTCCTTGTCTTCTATTGGCAACAACATATGTGTCCTACCATTCTTTTCTAAGGTATAATTATTTTTTCTCCCATCATGCATAACTTTTCTGTCAAACTGCCATGGTCTCCCCAATAAAATATGACAGACATCCATAGGAATTACATCACATAATATTTCATCCGTACAACCTTCTATTTTAAATTCAACTTGGCATTGTTGACTTACCATTAATTGATGTCATTTCTGCAACCATGATACCTTGTATGGGTTTGGATGTGCAGTTATCTTCATCTACAGTTTCTCCACCATCTATGTGGATACTAGATTGTCAGTGCTCCCACTATCTATGATCATCTTGCAAACTATGTCTTTCATCTTGCAAGAAGTTCTGAACAGACTTGTTCGTTGAACTGTTTTCTCTACCTCCTTCTCTGGTTGAAGAATAACTTTCCTCATCATGAGGTTCTTTCCTCCTTCTGTTGCTTCTGCTTCCACATGCTTCTGTGCTTCTCCTCCTTTTGTGTATTTCTTCCTCTCTGGGCATTCCCAAGACATGTGCCATGTATTTCCACAGGCATAACATCTAACTTCACCTCCTCTGGCTCTTCCTCTTCCTCAAGGAAAAGAGATTCTTTCTCCATGTTTCCCTTCTCTAGAAATTCCACCTTTATTAGGGTGATTATGATGCTTTCTAGCTTCATGCTTTGGTTTTTGGGACTTCTCTTTGTTGGTTCCCTTACCTCTGCTTGAATTTCCTTCTCTATTTCGTTGGCTTTGCTTTCTGGCCAATTTCTCTTTAGCTTTCAAGGTTTCTTGATAAGCATCCTCGACTTTACTAACAAACATCATGCTGATCTCCTCTTGTATTTCATATCTCAGTCCATTGATATACTTGGTTGTTTTTTTATCCTCATTCTCTTTCTATCCAGCCCTGATGTTCAATCTGTAAAATTCCTCAGTGTATTCCTTCACTGATAATATTTTCTGTCTCAAGTTATGGAATCCTCTAAACATATTAATTTGATAGTCCTTTGGGATAAATTTTGCTTTTAGTTTGGCTACCATCCTATCCCAGCTTTTAATTTCATGCTTTCCCTTTCATCTGCGATCGACTTGCAGTTCGCCCCACCATAGTGTTGCATGACCCTTCAATCTTGTCACTGCATGCTTCACCATCTTGTCTTCTTTGATATCTTCGTAATCGAAGTACTTGTCCATAGCTCGTACCCAATCCAACAATTCTTCAACTTCTAAATTGCCTTCATACATTTGTACCTCTATTTTTTCTCTCGTTCCTATTCTTGAAACAAATTTCAATAAGCGATCTTCTGCAACATCCTCTACTACATCTTCTTCGACCTCTATCTCTTTGTTTTCAGCTTCATTGATATCTCCAGTGTCTGGTGCTCTCCTCTGCACTTTTTCCATGGCGTCTAGTCTCATTCTGAGTCATCTCATTTCTTCTTCCATTTCTGGATTCACTCTGAGTCTTCTAGGTGGCATGATTCCACTGCCTCGCCTTCTAATGTCTATAAACATAATCAACTCTTGATACCAGTAATGATATAAATTTACCTCCTTTCTCCTTTGTCTATTGTCTGCAAATAAATTCAATATCTTTGATACCACATGATGCAAGCCCCCTACTCTCCTTTGGGCTACACGACCTCCTAGTCAAGGATCTTCGATTCTATGAGCCAAATCAGCTCTATGAAACCTTGATGGTCTCACTCTATAATTGAACACAGGATATTTCATCCTTTTGGTGCAGGTCATATGGCACCCACAACCTCTCCCTCTGCACTGCTGAACTATCGTGTTTCAGGCGCTAGCCCCTTTTCCACTAGCCCCTTCCTGAATGTGACCTTGGGCTATGACCTCACGTAAGCACGTGACTGCGGGGTGGACAAAAGTGGTTTTAGACCACACAACTTTTCTCCCCACAATTCACCATCAATCGCCACATGTCCCTTTTGCAATACCATGGTTTCAATTGCAGCTCTTTCTCAGATTTTTAAAACTCGAGCATCTTCTGACCCCACAATTGAGTGTGACCGTTGATCTTTTGTTCTCGGATGAGGCCTCTCGATCAATGGCTCATATCTGTCGCTTTCAAATCAATGAATTAGATCTACCCCTTTCAAATTAATGGTCGTGATTTGCTTTGCGATTTGGGTTTCAGAGTTTTCAACACTCAAAACTTACTTTCTTTGCAATGACAGATCTCCTGCCACATGTCCTCCTCAATCGACGGCTCTAACTGTTTCAGGATTTTGGACTTCGTGAATCTCAACTCTCAAATCTCATCTTCCCCCAATTTCTTTTATCCAAAGCTTGTGATCCACTGACGCATGTCTTTCGTAGATCGACAGTTGCAATCCCTTCGGGTCTTCAAACTTTGAAAAACTCAATTCTCAACTTTCACTTTCCCTCGAAGTGTGCGGATTTATGCCACTTGTCCTCTTGAATCAGACGGCTGAGATTTACTTCGAGTCTTACCCAGATTCCATGGGTTTGCACCACGTGTCCCCCTTAATCTAACAGATATGATTTACTTCGGATCTTTACCCAGAGTCCACAGATTTATGTCGTGTGTCCTTTGGATCTAATGGTCCAAATTCACTTTAGACTTCAGGTTTAAAAAATTTCAACTCTCAACTGAAACCCAAATGCATTTATCTGAAGCTTGCAATACGTCACCATGTGTCCGTCTGGATCTGTTGGTCCAGACTTACTTCGGCTATTTCACCTCCTCCTTGTCCACAAACTTCTGGAGTTGTGGATATTGCACTACCTGTCCTCCTTGACGATGGACGGTCCCAAATTACTTTGGGACTTCAGGGCTTTGACAATTCGCTCTCCTCTGCACTTCAAGAGACTTAAAGCTCACACCCCTTATCCAGATCCAACAGTCTGGAACGATCCCACTCCCTCCTATACAACTCTTGATCGATAATTCATGAAGCCTTCAGAGCTTCACCCTCCTTTGAATATTTATCCTCGCTATCTCTTCTGATCTTGAACCCCTTGAGGATTTTGATCTCCCATGCACTCCTTGCTTTCCTGGGCTCTCGACAAACTCAGATCGAAGGATTTCTTTAGAAGAAATTATTCACGCACTCCTTCTGCTCCTATGTTCTTGTTCTTCGACACTTAGTCGCTCCTTGATGTTGTTCACTCCTTGCACTTGGTCTAAGTTCCCTTTGTTCCTTCTGAACTCTTCTGAGTCAATTTAAGACTATGTCGACACACTCCTTGCGTACGATATGCACACCTTGCATACGAGTTTCAGAAGAGAAACAATTGAAAATTATCCAGTTTCATCACAAATTCATATGACCAATTCTAATAACCATACATAAACAAAAATGAACTAAAGAACATACATAATATATCATTCATTCAATCACACATCATAAGGAACATTGTCCAAGGAATTGGAACAATTTTTTCTGCTCTATTCATTCATGAAATAAAGTTACATAGTATTACAATTCTTCATTGTGTCTTTCTTCTACTCTGCTACTCTACTCTTCTTTGCTCTCCCTAAGCTCTTATCTCTTATCTCTTACAATACAAAACAACAAAGCTATATAAGGAGTGGCTCCTCGAGCTCTTCTCTGTCATGTCTACAACCTATCCTATCAGGTTCTAGACTTTACAAACAAGATATATTAAAAAACGTTGTTTCCAAAATATCTCAACAACTTGTTTTCCTTTTGAATTAAATGTTGATTTGAAATTTTTTCATGCTGAGATGTCATATCCCTACCTCCAGGCTTGCGTCTTTGACTTTGAGGGCGATGCTCCTGCATCAAAGGCCATTATGAATTTTTGGTCATGCCTTTTGGCCTTACAAATTCACCTTCCACATTCCAAGGGTTGATGAATTCCATTTTCAATCCCTTCCTTTGAAAATTTGTGTTAGTATTTTTTGATGATATACTCATCTATAGAAAGTCTTGGGAGGATCATGTGCGACATGTTGACAAGGTGATACAACTACTAAAGGAGAAACAACTATATGACAAACCATCCAAATGTTTCTTTTGGTTGAAGGAGGTAGAGTATTTGGGTCATATTGTATCTCATGAAGGTGTCAAGGTAGACCATAACAAGATTAAGGCCATGATGGACTAGCCAATTCCCAAAACATTGAAGAATCTTACAAGATTTTTGGGTTTTACAGGTTACTACCACTAGTTTGTTCGAAACTATGGAAGAATAACAACACCTTTAACAGGATTAACTAACAAGGATGCATTTTCATGGACTCCAGAGGAAAATCAAGCTTTTGAAAAACTTAAAGAGGCCATGTGCAAAGCTCCTATCTTGACCACACCATACTTCACAAAAACCTTTATTGTGGAATGTGATGCCTTGGAAAATGGTATTGGTGTTGTTCTAATGCAAGAAGGAAGGCCCCTTGCTTTTGAAAGTTGGCCACTCAAGGGAAAGGACTTACACAAACCCATTTATGAGAAGGAAATGATGGCAATAGTACATGCATTGAAGAAATGGTGCCCTTACCTAATAGGTAGGCACTTCAAGGTCAAAACAGATCATGATAGTCTTAAATACTTCTTGGAACAAATATTATCTTAAGACTAACAACAAAAATGGGTGACCAAGATGTTGGGTTATGATTTTGAAATCATCTATAAAAAAGGGAAGAAAAATGTTGTGGTCGATGCACTCTCAAGAAAGGAGGAATATGTTGAGGCTTTTCTCTGTGTTATCTCGATCATCCAACCCAATTGGATAATAGAAGCAAGGGATGAATGGAAGAATGATGAAAATGTGTGGACTCTCATTCAAAGGTTGAAGCAGGATTCTAGTGCATCAGATACAATTACATGGAAAAATGATTCACTATGGTACAAAGATTGCTTATATTTATGTAAGAAATCCCAACTCAAACAAAAGGTACTATTAGAATTGCACACCTCTTTGGTAGGAGGGAACTCAGGATTTTTGAAAACCTAGCATATGGTCAAGAAGGATTTATTTTGGGATGGCCTTAAAACTGATGTTCAAAGGTTTGTGGTAGAATGTTTGGTTTGCCAGCAAAATAAGGTGGGAACAATTAAGACATTGGGTCTTTTAAAACCATTAGCCATCCCAAGTCAGCGCTAGGAAGAGGTTTCCATGGATTCCATCACAGGGTTACCGAAGTCTGAAGGAAAGAGAGTCATCATGGTGATTGTTGATAGACTGACCAAGTACACACACTTTTGTGCACTCTCTCATCCTTTCAAACACATTACAGTTGACACTACATTCATGGAAACAATTCAAAAGCTACATGGAAGCCCAAATATTATTGTAAGTGGCATAGATCCCATCTTCACTGGACATATTTGGACAAAATTATTTTCTTGTTTGGGTACTCAATTGGCTCATAGCTCATCCTATCATCCTCAATCTGATGGAAAAACCGAGATAGTTAACAAATGTCTGTAAGGCTACCTTCGTTTCTTTGTCTCTGATAAACAAACACAATGGTTTAAATGGTTACCCTTACCAGAATGGTGGTATAAAAATTCCTTTCATATTGCAACAAAAATGACACCATTTATGGAACTCTATGGATACCACCCTCCTTCCATCACTTCTTCTCTAAAATAAAACTATAAGGTTCAAGTAGCGGAAGATCACATCGATCATCAACAAGTTATCCAACTCTTAAAGGACAACCTGACCATGTCACATAATCGCATGAAACAACAAGCATATCAGCATCGCAGTGAAATAAGTTTTGAAGTAGGGGATTGGGTATTTTTAAGACTGCAACCATACAAACAAATGTCCCTCAATCAAGATAAGAAGGATAATAAATTATCACCAAAGTACTATGGCCATTATAAGGTGTTTCAAAAGATTGGTACTATGGAATAAAAATGGGAGTTTCCTGCATCTTCATGAGTACACCCAGTTTTCCATGTTTCATGCTTAAAGAAGGTTATAGGTGACAAGATCCCAGTTCAAACTGTATTTCCATAACTTGACGAGAAAGGAAAAATCATATTGGAGCTTAAAGCTATCACTGACACAAGAATTTTCTAGTTGAGGACTAGATCCATTTCAGAGTATCTCATGAAGTGGAGGAAACTATCTGCTGAAGATTCCACTTGGGAAGATGAGTCTTTTATATAGAAGCATCTAGAATTAATCAAGCATTGCGGACAACACTTGTTTGAAGGGGAGGAGAATGTTAAGCTCTAAATAGTGGCACATTGCCCCTTAATTGGGGCATATTACATTAGTAATGTCATTTTATTTATGTCGGCTTGGGTCCATAAGTTGTAATTGTACTTCCTAGTCTCCTATATATACCAATGAGACCTTTTCATTTGGAATCATCTTGTATTTGGAAATTTATGTGGTGGATAAGGAGGTTTCCCCATAGAAGAGGCTTATTATCTGAAATTCTCTCTTTTTCAAGGAGTTGAATACTTATTATGAGGTTTTTTTATGCTATTTTGATATTTGGTTCTTAACACTTCGGGTTCCTTCATTAAAGTTTCAAAAGTCACCAATATGCCAAGTATATCTCTTATGCTAGAATATGTGTATACATGAATGTTGAAGGAGACCTATTAGAGTCAATCATAGTGTCATACCAAGACAAATACTAGACTCAACCCATGGACTATGAGCACATCCCATTCAAATGCAAAAAGTGTCACGTTCATGGACTTCTTGTCATGGATTTCCCCCTAGATGATACAGATCCATCAAATAAAACAAAGAGGAAACTGACCAAGAGGGGTTTTTGAAAATCCCTAGGAAAAGAAAGGTAGGTAGAAGGGCACCTAAACAACCAAGCGCGACTCCATATTAGAACACAACTAATAGATTCCAAGCCCTGGAGGGGGAAACAAGTGAACCATAGGAAGGTGAGAAATCAAAGGATCAGAAGGAAGAAACTAAGAAGACCATTGTAACAGGGAAGGAAATACCAAAAAGAAGGAAGACCTCCTCATATATGGGGAAAGAGAAAGTGGTAGAAGGGGAATATGAGATGGAAGAACCTAGGACCTATAGTCTGAATCTGAGGAGGAAGTTGAGACCGATACGGCTCAAAACATGGATCTGGAGGAAATCAAAGTGGATATGTTAGCTCCGCGAGCAGCACATGGAGAAAAATAAATAAATAAGTTGTCTATCCACAAACTAAAAAAGTTGCAAAGGGATCTGTTAAAAGGAAAAGGGACGAGAGGCACCGAAGGGACCCCATCATCTACGACAAGAAATCTAGGCATCAAAACCAACCCCCTAAAACCTCTGAAAAAGAGTCTTGGAGAGGAAAAGAAGAGAGTCAAGAAACCTCACAGACAAAAAATAGAGGAAACCAAGGCCCCTACTGGTGGATTTGGGCCAAGTAGTAGGCCTTTCAGATAACTATTTCCATCCCAACCAAAAATTTGAATATGAAGTTCACATCATGTAATGTGAGAGGTCTTAATGCACCATCTAAACATAGAATGCTAAAAAGAGAACCAATCAAGAGAAAGTAGATTTAGTTATGATACAAGAAACAAAATGTGACATGGAAACGATGAGAAGGATAGCTCAGAAAGTATGGAAAGGTTGTGACGTAGAGGCAATTGCAGTCGAAGGGGCCTCGGGAGGGATAGTCATTATGTGGGATCCAGACTCCCCAAAAGTCAAGGCGCACTCAGCATGTCAACGAAATTTCATGGTAAAATTTGGAGTAATAGGAACGGTTGAGCAAGGGTATGTCTCAAATGCATATGGACCCCAAGTCCTAGGTCAAAAGAGGGATTTCCTAGATGAGTTAAACCTATTAGGTAATAGTCTAAAATGACAACCCTGGATTGTGGGAGGGGATTTCAACATGATTAAATCTCTTCTATAAAATAAGGGTGGGGCTTGAAGACTGGATCCCGAGAACAAAGCCTTTGGGATATTGATAGAGCGTCTCATATTAGTTGATATTCCCACAAGGATTGGTTTGTTCACTTGGAACAAAAAAAGAGTTAACGACAAAAGGATTGTGGTGCGACTAGATAGATTCTTGGTCACGCAGACCTTTTTCCAATCAAATCAGGCCCTCTTAGTGAATTTCCTTCCATACTTTGGATCTTATCACTAGCCCATAGTTTTAGAATGGCAACAAATATTAAAGGAAGGACCCAAACCCTTCCATTTTGAAAAATTATGGGTAGACCACCTCGACTTTCAACAAAACCTGGAAATATAGTGGAGAGAGAAAGAGAAGTTATACAGAACAAAGATGTATCAGCTCCAACAAAGGTTTAGACATGTGCGCCAACGTATTAAGATATGGAATAAGGAGGTCTTCGGAAACATCTTTAAGGAAAAAAGGAAATTGGAAGTAGATATGGACGAGATCCAAACAAAGACAATTCAAGGGATTCACTCAGAGAATACGAACACTGGGGAGGAAAAAATAAAATTGAAATTTCTCAGATGAGACAAACAAGAGGAAGTGTTGTGGGAAAAAAGTCTTGAAACAACTAGCTCAAAGAGGGGGATAAGAATACTAAATTTTTCCACAATCCTCTCCTGCAACGAAGAAGTAGGAACAAGATAGTGTCCCTCAAATCGAAGAAGGGAGAAATCAAGGAAACCCATGAGGAAATTCGGGTTGAATTGACAAACTACTTCAGGGACCTTCTGACAGAGCCAAACCATGACAAGGAGGAAACCATCAACAATATCACAGAAGATATCCCCACGTTGGTCTATATAGAAAAAAATCAAATTCTAATGAGACAAAATTCTATGTAGGAAGTGGAAGCAATTGTTAAAGACATGGAAACAGGGAAAGCCCCAAGACTAGATGGATTTACCATTTATTTCTTTCAGGATAACTCGCCAATCCTAGGAGGGGATATTTGGGAAGTGGTCAAAGAGTCATGAATATCCATATCCATCCTTTAGGATTTCAACACCACCTTCATCACCTTAATCCCTGAGGTCAAGGATGCCAACACCACAGATAAGTTCCACCCTATTTCCCTTCATAATGTCATTTATAAGATTGTCTCTAAATTAATAGCATCAAGACTTAAGCCCATCCTCCCCATCATAATATCTCAGGAACAAGGGGGTTTTGTGGAGGGAAGGAAAATTATGGATGGTATAGTGGTGGCTCATGAAACCATCCACTCCCTCAATTCCACAAGGAAATAAGAGATTATGATGAAATTAGACATGTCCAAATCCTACGACCATATGAATTGGGACTTTTTGAGAAAGATGTTCCTAACTTTTGGATGCAGGGAGGATTGGGTTGTGTGGATCTTAAACCTAATTTTTTCAACCTTTTTCTTCATCTTAGTGAATGGACCCCCCTCCAGAAACTTCAACCCATCTCAGCGCCTTAGACAAGGTGGCCCCCTCTCCCCCTTTCTTTACATTATCTTGGTGGAGGGTCTCGACAGAAGTATATCCCAAGAAAAAATTTCAGGCTCAATTAAGGGTATATCCTTGCACTCATTGGAAGAGGATCTCTCTCATTTACAATTCGTTTATGATACCTTATTGATGGGACAACCAACTATCAGAGAAACCCTGGCTTTTAATAAAGTTCTGGAACTATGCAATAGGGCCTTCAAGACCATAATCAACCTAGAAAAATCTCAATTTTTTTTCTTCAACACTCCCCCTCCTATCTAGAAATACATTGGCACCCTCTTAGGATTTCAGAATTCATCCCTTTCTTCTAAATACCTCCCCCCCCCCTCCTAGCCAAACCTCTCCACAATCCATCCCGAGAAGAGCTCCTAGCCAAACTGGAAGCCAAATTGTCCAGTTGGACTCATTATTTTCTTTCTCTCCCAGGGAGTATGTTATTAGTTAAATCAGTCCCTATGGCCATGCCTCTGTACCTTTTTTTAGTATAAGTCACACCCAATTGTTTTTTTAAGAAAAT
>JZKD02S1533098.1:0-10499 GCA_000966675.3 Picea glauca
CATCGACAATTTTATTTTTGTTGCTAAGCTTGTTCCTGTCACAAAAATCCCTCCAACACTTAGGACTGGCATAAGATAAAAAACAGTAGGATCCCAAGAGACTAGTAGCCCGCCTAAGTTTCCAACTGAACTTACAGCACTAGTCATCCAATCTGGCCTGAGGGAGAACATAAAATTTCTAGCCTTATACGCCTCTACTAGAGTTTCTTGAAAGAAAATAATTGAAGGACGTTGTAAATCTAGAAGTCTTTTCACGAAGGCCAGTTTTAGGGGCCCTCTCACCCCTTTGATATTTAGGGAGAGGAGGATCATGATTTATCCTGTGCAAGGGCTTTCATGCCTCTAAGTGCCCCTTGTTCTTGAACTACTGAAAGAGAAACTGCAATAGAAGGTTCTGAAACTAATTTTTTACGAGCACTCCTGGTTTTTAAGGGAGATAGCTCCAAGCCTAAACCTCTCAACCAAGTAGGATCCTTACCAGGTTCTATTCTTCCCCCTAAAGACGAAGTAGAGGCTCCCAAAGAATAGACTCTAGGAAGCATGTCCTTCCCAAGGTAAGTCGGTAAAGGCCGAGCTCCAAAGTTTCCAAGCAAAGAAGGATCTAAGGAAGAGAGAAGAGTTTCCAAGGAGGGATCGCTAAAGGCCGATTCCATATAACCCGGTAATGGGTTGCCCTCCTCTTCTAGTGAAACAAGTAGAGTAGCGAGGCTCTTTAAAGAAGGGGGAGACCAGTCCTGGAGAGGCTCCATCCTGGGAGAAGAAAAAGGAGGCGGGGTCGGACTTGGGACAGTCTCAAAAGTCATACCAGCCTCATCACATAAACCTGAACTTGGAAACTTAAGAGAGCCTAAACAATCCCTCTCCCAAGTCAAGAGCGAGTTATAAAAGACTGGGCAATAAAACTTTAGCTTACCAATCAAAGACAAATCTGCAGATTCATGGCTCAAATCTGTGTAAATCCCACTAAAAGCTTCTACATTTGAAGAGTCTCCCAAGGGTGAGTAAACATTTTCCAGAAGTTCCTCCGAGGATTCCTCCAAAGGGACAACTCTAGAGATTTGTGGGCAATCCTTGCGTAGATGGCCTGTTCTTCTGCATATGGAACATCGAAAAGGAATTCATAAGTAATCCAGGCGTTGTGTGTATAGGTGGCCTCGCCATTCTATGTCTAAGGAGTTCGCCAACCCAACATGTATGTTGACTTCAACAAGGACCCTAGCCATGCGTTTATCAAAGTCTTTTAGAGCATGTTCATCAACCATTAAGAAGTGCCCCAAGGAATTTCCAATCTGCTCAAGTGCCTTATGATTCCATAATTGCAGGGGTAGATCTGGGAGAAGAATCCAAAGGTGACGAAAGCTGAAATACTTAGTAGCAGGGTTGAAGACAATGCGCCAGCGCTTCAGCATTAGGCTTCCTCCACCATAGCCCCAAAATCTGTCTAATATTAAAGTTGAGTCCTCTGGGCTTTTGAAAATAAAGCCTAACCAACCCCTAGATAAGGTTAGGACCTCAAGGGTATAGCCCAAGACTGGCTCCCATGAACTCTGCACCCAGTTAGACAACTTCTGTGAACAACGATCTCTGTAGGCTAAACTGCCCACAAGGACGCACAAAGCTAGGTTACAGGCTTCATCCAGGCCTACATCCATGCCCATGACTAAGCACTGTTTTTTTTTCTTTGGTTTCCACACTTTTTGTGGACGAAACTTTGTACCCCTCTTATTACGAAGAAAAACCGTGTTATCTTTAAAGGTTCAAGAACCAGTAGGTAAACAATGCGCTTCCCCCCGCGCAGAAGACTCCAAAACTTCCTTTCTAAGGGATCTTTTGTGGGTGGGTCCTCCCGCTGACCCTTCCCGAGAAGCAAGACCATGCTGGAGTAGTCCTCTCTCTTTTACTGCTCCAGGGGGCGAGTTAGAAGGCAGGAAATCAAGAGCAAAAGTCGAGGAGTGGACATTATCTGTCTGATTTGGTAGAAAGTTTCTACCCGTCCTCTTGTAATAGGTGTTACATATCTCGTCAACCAAAGCTAACAACCCCTGCCGATCCCAATGATCCACATCCTTCCCCCCCAGTAGAGTTGATATCTCATTCTCCATAAAGAAGACAAATAGCCTACCACAAAGACTGCCACCTCAGTAAAACAATAACAATAGTCTGTAAACATTGCCGCATCAAGGATAAGACAAAGAGGAAGGAACCATGAACTTTGGAGTAAAAGCCCCTTGAAAAACTAGTCACCCTCTACACCTGGAGAAAGATTCTTCTTCCAAAAACAAGCTGAGTCAAAAAATTGAGCCCCCAACCAAGAAAAACACCCAATACATCAATCATCAAACGGTGTAGGAACATTCCATCACCATTCAAACTAAGACTTATCAACTCAAGATAACCAAAACCTAAAAAAACAGGACATGCCAAGACAAACTCCATTGTTCAGCAGCTTACGCCCTGATTGGATTTAGGACTTGGAAATCTATCTAAATTACACTTATCCATCATGTGAAGCTCAACTTGGAAAAGGAAAAAGGGATTAGTTAGATGTTTCTTGTTATTTATCTAACTTATCTAACATTAACATAAGTGTCGAACATCCAAACATCTATCAATTTACAATTTCCACTATCTATCAATTTACAATTTTTTTAAAATTTTTTAAAGTTAACTCAATAATATTATTAACAAATTCTTCGAAAGGACATTCAACCCGCTACACGCAAACATATCACGCGGAAGAAACAAACCCTACTGAAACCCATCATAAGACCCGGCGTTCAGTGACAGGACAAACCCCTTTTGAAAGATGGGGTCCAATTTGATAAAAAACGATAGTAGGAAGCGAAGCAAAAACAGAAAGATAATGTTGTGTTATATATATATATATATATAATATGCACGAAACTTAAGATATAGTCTGAAGCTTTCTAGAGGAATCGGGAAATTGTGTATATTCAACAGCATTATATATATACATTCGAAGAAACAAAACTAACATCGAGTATATTCTTCTGTGGGTGAGTTTCTATTTTTAAGGCGATCTCAGGGTTTTCGTGAGGAGAATTCGGGAGGGTTTCAGCCTTTTGATTCACGATACGTCCTTGAATCCTTATTTCCAGGTATGAATTTCAGGGGGACTGAACACCCGATATTATTTAGCTCACAATTATCTTGTTGAATTGATATGAAATGCAGCATGTGCAATTCTTTTTTCTGTGAATGTGTTTTCTTGGGGTTTATTTTTCATGTTTGATGAATGTAAGAATTGGTTGCTGTTTACCAGGATTTTGAGTACAGTAATGGCGGATACGTACATGGGGCGTCTGAAGAGAAAGAACGTCGGCGAGGTGGAAGTAGATTACTTCGGCAGCGACGGCTACGCTCTCCCGAAAAGAGTGCGTCTGGTCAGTAGCTTTATTAAATCTCTGTCATCGGCTTCTTTAATTTCTAGGGTTTCAGATGAGGGCTTTGATCATGAGATCGAATTTTGTCTGCGTTACCAGTTTTAAGGAGCGGTATCGCTTTCTGGTGTTGGGGGGTTAGCTAAGGTAGGAAAATAGAGAAAAAAAAAAGAACAAATATTTTTTGGAGGAATACTTTTTGTTTTTGTTTTGCTTCTGACCCGTTAGGGTTTAAATTATTCATCAAATTAGAATGGCGGTGGTCTGAAACTGTGACGGGTGGTCGGAAATTGTGAAATTGTCGCCATATGTGCATGATGGTGATCAGATCTCCAGTGGGTTTTTTTCTTACCATGTTATTTATTTTTATCTCTGTGTGATAGATCAAGAGGGTAAGTGGGTCTCGTTACCAACCAGCATTGTGTTGTTTCGGGGATAACTGTGTCGTAAGCAGTAGAACCCTGGAACATGAAAGTACTGAGAGATGAATAACATACTAGTTTTTATAAAGAGAAAAGTGGGATGTAATTAAAGTTTTTATTTAAAATTTTGTTTAAATTCAAAATTAAATTGAATATGGAGTATAAGCTGTACGGACTGAGTTTAGTGTCGAAGGCCGTTAAAAGTGTAGATTTGTGGGTGTGTATTTATGGCAGCAAGGGGTAGAGATTCCCTTGTGCTGCTGGCAATTGCAGAAATCTAAAGAACTTGCTCTTTTGGGGGTAAATTTGATGGATATTGATCTTTTGTCTGTGGAATTTACTGTGAACATTTCCAGCCATTGCAATTGAATTCCAAGTCATTGTATTTCCTGACTATAATGTGAGATAGATATATTTATGTTTTTTGGGTCAATCTGTCGATAGATCTCTCTGATTCTGGATATGTATTATAAAACAGGATCCAGAGTTGCCAATCTTCTTCGGGGATCAACAATGTGTAGAGATGCAGGGAGATTTTCCAGTGGAAATACCAGAATTACCGCAGCCAGTCCAAATACCAGAATTGCAGCATCCAACTGAGCCTTTGTTAATGGCTACACAGCCAATGCCTGCAGTCCCCAATGATGAAAAAGCACTCGTACTTTACAAGCCAGTAAATCCACCAGTATTTCCCGGTGGTCCAGCGGCTGGATCATCAGATCTTCCGATCAAATTTAACACAAACTGTTTATTGAACCACAAGGGTATTGATCTTTCCCCACTACTATTGCACATTCCCTTTATTCCTTCAGGATTGTTCAAACTTCATTGTGTCTGTTGACAGCATGGGGTTTTACAGGTTTAGTTTTGAGTATACCTGTTATTTACAAAATCTAGAGGTTACAGGACACCTTATATTATAAATATGGTTTAAATTACAGTTATTTCTTTTGATCTGATTTCATCATGTTCTGTTGCAAGCAGCCTGGCAGATACAGGCCAATTTGCCCGATCTATTCCGCTTTGCGAGACCCTCAGACTCTGCATCAATATCTGTAAGTAGAGGGACATTAGACATTAAACCTGTAGATAATCGCCTTGCAGTTGTTCCTTGGGTGCCTTCTCAGTTTCAGAGGTCCACAGATCAGTTGTCGTTTAATCAGAAGAGCTGTGATGAATCTACTGAGAATGAAGAGCCAATGGCAATGGAGGATGAAGACATGATGTTGATGGAGGAGGATCCAGTACAACTACAGCAACCAGAGATCACATCCACCAGTCTAGCAAGTGAAATGGTCACAGATGGAGTGCAGTGGCAGCATTGCTTGACTGCTCAGACCCCTATCAACCAACCAGTGATGTGGTCGTACTAATGACTGCCACTTGCTATGGTCTTGTCCAGTGCCGTGTGGTTGTATGGCTCTTATTAGAATCAGGCGCTTAGGAGACATTTAATCGCCCCAGTTCAAACTCTGTATGGAGAGGACTGAGAAGGCAAAGAGCATGGAACTAGAGCAGAAGCTCTGTTTGTATATGGAAAACACACTTTCATGAAGAAGAATATCCAATGTATTTGATTAGCTGTCACATTTCCTTCTTTCTCCTTGGTCAAAAATCCTTGTTAGGTTTTTTGTTTGGGGTATTACTAGACATGTACATTTCTTTCTGTCTTTTGTCCGTAAGATATCAATGTGAAGGAAATTCTATACTGCTTTTTATCTTCTACACTGAATTTACAACACAGTAAAATTACAATTTGTATCTTGGTCTAAGGGTCCTCTTGAGAAGGTTCCGGAAAGTTAAAGATCCAATGTTCCCCAAACGACTTGTTTGTTTTGTCTTCATTTGTGAAGATGAAGTCCGATATTGGAGTTCTATCACAAAGTAACTGACTGAGCCACTATGGTTATTTTCTAAGTCACATGGTTTGGGTTTGAGTTTGGGTTCGGCAACGATTTGGTTTGATTTGGGTTCGAATTTTCCAATAAGATTTGGATGGTTATCTTCTAAGTCACATGGTTCGGGTTCGAGTTCAAGTTCGAGTTCGGCAACGATTAGGTTTGATTCAGGTTCGAATTTTCCAATAAGGTTCGGATGAGGTTTGGTTATTTATATTGAACCTTAATGAAACCTCTTTCTAAACCTCAATAAGTCCTAAGGTTCAAATTCGGACACGCATTCAAGTTCATTCAGGTTCAGCATTATGTTCGCAGGTTCAGCATTATGTTCGGCGAACCTTGAGATTAGCCAAATTTCAAACCTCAAGCTTTAGGTTCAACTAACCCTGTGAATTAAACTTATCTTGTAACAAAAACTTTACCATTANAAGACTCCAAAACTTCCTTTCTAAGGGATCTTTTGTGGGTGGGTCCTCCCGCTGACCCTTCCCGAGAAGCAAGACCATGCTGGAGTAGTCCTCTCTCTTTTACTGCTCCAGGGGGCGAGTTAGAAGGCAGGAAATCAAGAGCAAAAGTCGAGGAGTGGACATTATCTGTCTGATTTGGTAGAAAGTTTCTACCCGTCCTCTTGTAATAGGTGTTACATATCTCGTCAACCAAAGCTAACAACCCCTGCCGATCCCAATGATCCACATCCTTCCCCCCCAGTAGAGTTGATATCTCATTCTCCATAAAGAAGACAAATAGCCTACCACAAAGACTGCCACCTCAGTAAAACAATAACAATAGTCTGTAAACATTGCCGCATCAAGGATAAGACAAAGAGGAAGGAACCATGAACTTTGGAGTAAAAGCCCCTTGAAAAACTAGTCACCCTCTACACCTGGAGAAAGATTCTTCTTCCAAAAACAAGCTGAGTCAAAAAATTGAGCCCCCAACCAAGAAAAACACCCAATACATCAATCATCAAACGGTGTAGGAACATTCCATCACCATTCAAACTAAGACTTATCAACTCAAGATAACCAAAACCTAAAAAAACAGGACATGCCAAGACAAACTCCATTGTTCAGCAGCTTACGCCCTGATTGGATTTAGGACTTGGAAATCTATCTAAATTACACTTATCCATCATGTGAAGCTCAACTTGGAAAAGGAAAAAGGGATTAGTTAGATGTTTCTTGTTATTTATCTAACTTATCTAACATTAACATAAGTGTCGAACATCCAAACATCTATCAATTTACAATTTCCACTATCTATCAATTTACAATTTTTTTAAAATTTTTTAAAGTTAACTCAATAATATTATTAACAAATTCTTCGAAAGGACATTCAACCCGCTACACGCAAACATATCACGCGGAAGAAACAAACCCTACTGAAACCCATCATAAGACCCGGCGTTCAGTGACAGGACAAACCCCTTTTGAAAGATGGGGTCCAATTTGATAAAAAACGATAGTAGGAAGCGAAGCAAAAACAGAAAGATAATGTTGTGTTATATATATATATATATATAATATGCACGAAACTTAAGATATAGTCTGAAGCTTTCTAGAGGAATCGGGAAATTGTGTATATTCAACAGCATTATATATATACATTCGAAGAAACAAAACTAACATCGAGTATATTCTTCTGTGGGTGAGTTTCTATTTTTAAGGCGATCTCAGGGTTTTCGTGAGGAGAATTCGGGAGGGTTTCAGCCTTTTGATTCACGATACGTCCTTGAATCCTTATTTCCAGGTATGAATTTCAGGGGGACTGAACACCCGATATTATTTAGCTCACAATTATCTTGTTGAATTGATATGAAATGCAGCATGTGCAATTCTTTTTTCTGTGAATGTGTTTTCTTGGGGTTTATTTTTCATGTTTGATGAATGTAAGAATTGGTTGCTGTTTACCAGGATTTTGAGTACAGTAATGGCGGATACGTACATGGGGCGTCTGAAGAGAAAGAACGTCGGCGAGGTGGAAGTAGATTACTTCGGCAGCGACGGCTACGCTCTCCCGAAAAGAGTGCGTCTGGTCAGTAGCTTTATTAAATCTCTGTCATCGGCTTCTTTAATTTCTAGGGTTTCAGATGAGGGCTTTGATCATGAGATCGAATTTTGTCTGCGTTACCAGTTTTAAGGAGCGGTATCGCTTTCTGGTGTTGGGGGGTTAGCTAAGGTAGGAAAATAGAGAAAAAAAAAAGAACAAATATTTTTTGGAGGAATACTTTTTGTTTTTGTTTTGCTTCTGACCCGTTAGGGTTTAAATTATTCATCAAATTAGAATGGCGGTGGTCTGAAACTGTGACGGGTGGTCGGAAATTGTGAAATTGTCGCCATATGTGCATGATGGTGATCAGATCTCCAGTGGGTTTTTTTCTTACCATGTTATTTATTTTTATCTCTGTGTGATAGATCAAGAGGGTAAGTGGGTCTCGTTACCAACCAGCATTGTGTTGTTTCGGGGATAACTGTGTCGTAAGCAGTAGAACCCTGGAACATGAAAGTACTGAGAGATGAATAACATACTAGTTTTTATAAAGAGAAAAGTGGGATGTAATTAAAGTTTTTATTTAAAATTTTGTTTAAATTCAAAATTAAATTGAATATGGAGTATAAGCTGTACGGACTGAGTTTAGTGTCGAAGGCCGTTAAAAGTGTAGATTTGTGGGTGTGTATTTATGGCAGCAAGGGGTAGAGATTCCCTTGTGCTGCTGGCAATTGCAGAAATCTAAAGAACTTGCTCTTTTGGGGGTAAATTTGATGGATATTGATCTTTTGTCTGTGGAATTTACTGTGAACATTTCCAGCCATTGCAATTGAATTCCAAGTCATTGTATTTCCTGACTATAATGTGAGATAGATATATTTATGTTTTTTGGGTCAATCTGTCGATAGATCTCTCTGATTCTGGATATGTATTATAAAACAGGATCCAGAGTTGCCAATCTTCTTCGGGGATCAACAATGTGTAGAGATGCAGGGAGATTTTCCAGTGGAAATACCAGAATTACCGCAGCCAGTCCAAATACCAGAATTGCAGCATCCAACTGAGCCTTTGTTAATGGCTACACAGCCAATGCCTGCAGTCCCCAATGATGAAAAAGCACTCGTACTTTACAAGCCAGTAAATCCACCAGTATTTCCCGGTGGTCCAGCGGCTGGATCACCAGATCTTCCGATCAAATTTAACACAAACTGTTTATTGAACCACAAGGGTATTGATCTTTCCCCACTACTATTGCACATTCCCTTTATTCCTTCAGGATTGTTCAAACTTCATTGTGTCTGTTGACAGCATGGGGTTTTACAGGTTTAGTTTTGAGTATACCTGTTATTTACAAAATCTAGAGGTTACAGGACACCTTATATTATAAATATGGTTTAAATTACAGTTATTTCTTTTGATCTGATTTCATCATGTTCTGTTGCAAGCAGCCTGGCAGATACAGGCCAATTTGCCCGATCTATTCCGCTTTGCGAGACCCTCAGACTCTGCATCAATATCTGTAAGTAGAGGGACATTAGACATTAAACCTGTAGATAATCGCCTTGCAGTTGTTCCTTGGGTGCCTTCTCAGTTTCAGAGGTCCACAGATCAGTTGTCGTTTAATCAGAAGAGCTGTGATGAATCTACTGAGAATGAAGAGCCAATGGCAATGGAGGATGAAGACATGATGTTGATGGAGGAGGATCCAGTACAACTACAGCAACCAGAGATCACATCCACCAGTCTAGCAAGTGAAATGGTCACAGATGGAGTGCAGTGGCAGCATTGCTTGACTGCTCAGACCCCTATCAACCAACCAGTGATGTGGTCGTACTAATGACTGCCACTTGCTATGGTCTTGTCCAGTGCCGTGTGGTTGTATGGCTCTTATTAGAATCAGGCGCTTAGGAGACATTTAATCGCCCCAGTTCAAACTCTGTATGGAGAGGACTGAGAAGGCAAAGAGCATGGAACTAGAGCAGAAGCTCTGTTTGTATATGGAAAACACACTTTCATGAAGAAGAATATCCAATGTATTTGATTAGCTGTCACATTTCCTTCTTTCTCCTTGGTCAAAAATCCTTGTTAGGTTTTTTGTTTGGGGTATTACTAGACATGTACATTTCTTTCTGTCTTTTGTCCGTAAGATATCAATGTGAAGGAAATTCTATACTGCTTTTTATCTTCTACACTGAATTTACAACACAGTAAAATTACAATTTGTATCTTGGTCTAAGGGTCCTCTTGAGAAGGTTCCGGAAAGTTAAAGATCCAATGTTCCCCAAACGACTTGTTTGTTTTGTCTTCATTTGTGAAGATGAAGTCCGATATTGGAGTTCTATCACAAAGTAACTGACTGAGCCACTATGGTTATTTTCTAAGTCACATGGTTTGGGTTTGAGTTTGGGTTCGGCAACGATTTGGTTTGATTTGGGTTCGAATTTTCCAATAAGATTTGGATGGTTATCTTCTAAGTCACATGGTTCGGGTTCGAGTTCAAGTTCGAGTTCGGCAACGATTAGGTTTGATTCAGGTTCGAATTTTCCAATAAGGTTCGGATGAGGTTTGGTTATTTATATTGAACCTTAATGAAACCTCTTTCTAAACCTCAATAAGTCCTAAGGTTCAAATTCGGACACGCATTCAAGTTCATTCAGGTTCAGCATTATGTTCGCAGGTTCAGCATTATGTTCGGCGAACCTTGAGATTAGCCAAATTTCAAACCTCAAGCTTTAGGTTCAACTAACCCTGTGAATTAAACTTATCTTGTAACAAAAACTTTACCATTA
>JZKD02S1533109.1:0-10499 GCA_000966675.3 Picea glauca
GTTTCGGTTTTTGAAACTATGACCACAAGAGGGGAAAGGTGTGGTGGTCTAAGGGAATTTTTACATGTCTAGAATCCTATGTCTCTTTTTCTACTCATCTTGTCATTATTGTAATCTTCATTCTTTTATGATATTGAACCTAACCTATAGTCTACATCGGAGATAAAAGAAGTGGATGAAACCAACTCCTAGATCTAGGTCATCACCTCCTGCATTCTAGGAAATTTGTCTCCCAGAAAATAAGTTGGTTTAGGACTCGTACTTGCCATCTTTCACTCATGCAAAAAGATGGAAAATTCGAATGGAAGAAGGGAGCTAATTTTTGGAGGAGAAAGAAGAGAGGAAAAACAGAGTTTTTGCTTGGAAAAAGAAGGCTGCCATACTATGGAATGAAACAACCATGAAAGTAAGCAATTAAAACCTTCAGAAGAGCCAAGAACTAAAAAAAATCTGCTGGAGTTAACAGAAGCAACTTGGACATTTCTATGCCCACACTGAAAAGCACTAGAGGGAGGGACTTCTGAGGTTCTGTTGAGCGGAGAAGGAAGAATTCTCCTTGTGTTGTTTGGGGCAGGTATTGTGGGTACCAAATAACTTTTTTATTTACAAAAACTCATCAATGGGATACTTGGTTAGTTTTCTTCTTGCCCCTGAGATGGAGAGACTGCCCTAAGAATTCTGCATTATAATTCTTCACCCCGGTGGTCTCACAGACTAGCTAGGGGGTGGTGTCCACAGAGGACTACCTATGGTTGGGTGGAAAATTGCTCTCTCTCAGTCAGTTGCTTGGTATTCAGTCTCCAACACAGATAAGTTTTTCATCTTTTCTCTAGAAGTTTCTAATTATATTGGTATAAAGATAGTTTACTCAAGTAATTGCTATTATATCTCCACTTGAAAGTGTCTATGATTGAGCACAGTTCTCTCTCTATTGTTCAGTTATGCCATTAGTTTTGTTAAGCCCTAGCTCTCCAGTTGAAGCCCAGGGCACAATTATATTCTAAATTGATAGTCTGTATGATCAAATTGTGGCATTAGACTAGTGTATCCCATTTTATGATGCTATTAGGCATCTGATCACAGCTCTGTGTTTTTTTACTATATAAATGTTTACTCAACATGAGACAAAAATGGTTATCTCTTGAACAAAAGATCAAGCAAGATGGTCACAAGACTCACAACAGTACAGCCATTTGACACTGTTTCTAAACACGCAAGGGAAATGGCCTTCACTTCAACATAGCTGAAACAAAAATACTTGAATTGATTTAAGGTTACAAAGCCTTTCAATATACCCAGCTATACACAGCTGATCACAGCTCTGTGTCTTTTTATTTAGTTATAATTTTTGTGTTATGCTGTTAGTTTATGAGTAAATGATACTGAATGATTAGCTTGTAGTCTTGTTGCTAACCAAGGAGCTATAAGAGTGAGATCTTTGCACAGATTAGAGGTCCTTGGTTGGTGTAATTTTATATTATTTTGAGCTGGTAAGATTCCCAAGGCCCAAACATAACACAGCATTTATTTGGTGTCCACGTTCTCTTTGTGGCTTGGGAGGTATGCTTCCCTTGTGCGTCTAGCAAGGGCATGGGCATGCTCCTAATTGTCGTCTCAAATAATGGTTTGTAGTAACATTTTTTTTATTTGAAGGGAATTGAGGCATCAGAATTTCCCTTTTAAGAGTTTGAAGTCTAAAAGCAAGTTGTGACAATAATTTTTAGAATGGGAAAATCTTTAATCTTTTCAAGTATATCGAGCAGGATAAGTTGTCATATCCTACAACATTAGCATTCCAATTTTCTGATGCACCTTTGTTTTACCCTGTGGTCATTGTCTCTTTAACACCAATGATGACTGGAGCCGATCTATTGCCCATGCTTTGGTAGTATTAATTTAGTTGGAGTAGATTTTCTCAGGGAAATTTTGTTACCTCAAGTGATCTTTCCTTCAACTGCCAGTAGATTTTGGAGTTTATGAACCATGTATTGTAAAGCCCATGGTTCTGCATTGAAGTATGGGAGATTTCAAGACTGAATGATCAAGTAGATTTTGTGTTGTCATACATTATGGCCAACTCTTTTTTTCTTAGGATTTTGGAGCCAGATCCCAGACCATAAATCATTTTGGGTTATTGTATTTGTTTTTAATGAATTTTGGATGCATGTTGACAAGGAAAAAGAGACAACATCAATCAATTATTTCTGGATAATAAATGGATCATCCACCATCTCTTTTATGCCTTTGTCATAAGGCATTTACATCTTGATTATTCATGATGTTCATCAATGGAAATGTTTGGATCAACTTCCATTGAATCTATTTGCTGATGTGTTGCTGAGTATACTCCCAATAGTTTTACAAGCATTGTAAGAAGAATTGCTAAATTCAAGGCTATTTCAATGTAGCAGCAATTGTGCTCCGGTGGCTCAGAAAAGAACAGGAATAAGGAAAAGGGCAAGAACCAATTGATGTCAAGACCTTAGTTATAAGAGAACATCTATTTCAAGGAGCAATGAATGCTTAAAACTAAATGTGAGCATAGTATAGATAAAAATGATTGGTAGGTATCTTATTGGGAAGCACACTTGCAAGATTATCTCTGTGAAGGAGCTGCTAAAGCCTTAGTTCCATCATATGAAGGCTCCATTTGCAGAGATACTTGTATCAGAATAATTATGATGGTGTCTTTATGAATATGGGTACATTAGAAATTGGTATCAGAGCCAAGAATACAGCACTAGGGAATGTATGGGCTCAAGGAAGCATGGATGGTTTGGATTATCTGGCTGAATGCACAGTTTTGCGGAAGATCGAGGCCGGGTTAGCGAGGAATGTGTTGAAACTGTTGAACAATATCTTGTGGACTGTGAAGGGTGGAATGAAGCCACTGTCCAAGAGGTTTCAAATGGGAAACTTTTGTAGCAATATGTAATATACCTAAAGTATATTTACTTTTATTTAATAATATTTTCTCAATTATGTTGTCTAAGTATTTCTATTGTAATTAATTGATGGTCATACCTCTTCCTAAAGGGCATGACTTATCAATTCTTATGTGTATTTATACACGTCCCTTGTATTACAATAAAATGTCAATGAATAATAAAAGTATTTATTTATTTAATTTGGTCCACTCCAAATTGGTATCAGAGCTTCAGAACTTCCAGGCTACCAATATATTTTCCGAAGCAAGCATAGAAAGAATTAAACACGATCTTATGGAAATTAAGGCAATATTCAAAGAATTACAAGAAGTTTTTAACCGTCAAAATTCTCAAGGACAGTTTCCCGATGAAGATGGTGATGACCATGATAACAAAAATGATGAAGATGATTTACATAAAGGAGTTAAGGATGACATCTCGTTCTGGGGGGGATTTCATTCCAATCCTAAATCCAAATAAGGGTGCAGGCAGTCACAACTACAATGCTCCTCCCCTAGGGATCAACCAGAGGTGTAATAGCTCAGGAGAAGCACGTTGTAGTAATTCTGTCAAAAAGTGGAGTAATCTCCTTGATCATACTAATATATCAGCTGGCAGAGATAGACGTGCAACTGGTAAAATTGCAACAATGCCCTGCCATGTGGATCTGCAACCACGTATTGAATATATGACTCTTAAACGAAACCAAATTAAGAACATTGAATTGAAGGCCAATGGAAGCAATCAGGTTGACCAACGCAGTCTTAAAGCAGTTGTATTGGAGCACTGTAATGATGTTGATGCAGCTGCTAGACTGGGTCTCAGCCAAAACAATTTGGATAGCAGACATTCAAAGATACTGGAAGTCTTTACAAGAAATGTTGTCTACGATTTGCAATGGATTTATGTATTCTCTACCTTGTAACGAAGGGAAAACAATGGAAGCAGTTATAAAAACAGTTAGTGGATTGAGCAAGCTGTGAGCTCTTTGGTTAAATGAAAATCCAGTCTCTAAAAGCTATGGTGATGCTTTAAGAAACACTAAGTTGGAACATTTACCTCAGTTAGAAATCTATAATACTCAGTTCACAAAAAACTACAGTCAGTGGGACCTTGGATTCTGTGCTAGAATTTATGGAGCAGAGATGCCTGTTGGTACTCAACAAGTAACACACATTTTAAAAGATGTCAAAGAACTCAATTTATCTAACCAATCAATTCCTAATCTTTCAGATAAGGTATCCAATCCGCTGGAATTGCCAATTCTTACAGCTTTGAATCTCCGGGAGAATTCATTGAGCCAAAATTCAGAAGACAATCTGTTGGATTTTTTGCGAAGTTTTGTAAATTTACGATCACTGGAGTTTGTTATTCCNGTTTCGGTTTTTGAAACTATGACCACAAGAGGGGAAAGGTGTGGTGGTCTAAGGGAATTTTTACATGTCTAGAATCCTATGTCTCTTTTTCTACTCATCTTGTCATTATTGTAATCTTCATTCTTTTATGATATTGAACCTAACCTATAGTCTACATCGGAGATAAAAGAAGTGGATGAAACCAACTCCTAGATCTAGGTCATCACCTCCTGCATTCTAGGAAATTTGTCTCCCAGAAAATAAGTTGGTTTAGGACTCGTACTTGCCATCTTTCACTCATGCAAAAAGATGGAAAATTCGAATGGAAGAAGGGAGCTAATTTTTGGAGGAGAAAGAAGAGAGGAAAAACAGAGTTTTTGCTTGGAAAAAGAAGGCTGCCATACTATGGAATGAAACAACCATGAAAGTAAGCAATTAAAACCTTCAGAAGAGCCAAGAACTAAAAAAAATCTGCTGGAGTTAACAGAAGCAACTTGGACATTTCTATGCCCACACTGAAAAGCACTAGAGGGAGGGACTTCTGAGGTTCTGTTGAGCGGAGAAGGAAGAATTCTCCTTGTGTTGTTTGGGGCAGGTATTGTGGGTACCAAATAACTTTTTTATTTACAAAAACTCATCAATGGGATACTTGGTTAGTTTTCTTCTTGCCCCTGAGATGGAGAGACTGCCCTAAGAATTCTGCATTATAATTCTTCACCCCGGTGGTCTCACAGACTAGCTAGGGGGTGGTGTCCACAGAGGACTACCTATGGTTGGGTGGAAAATTGCTCTCTCTCAGTCAGTTGCTTGGTATTCAGTCTCCAACACAGATAAGTTTTTCATCTTTTCTCTAGAAGTTTCTAATTATATTGGTATAAAGATAGTTTACTCAAGTAATTGCTATTATATCTCCACTTGAAAGTGTCTATGATTGAGCACAGTTCTCTCTCTATTGTTCAGTTATGCCATTAGTTTTGTTAAGCCCTAGCTCTCCAGTTGAAGCCCAGGGCACAATTATATTCTAAATTGATAGTCTGTATGATCAAATTGTGGCATTAGACTAGTGTATCCCATTTTATGATGCTATTAGGCATCTGATCACAGCTCTGTGTTTTTTTACTATATAAATGTTTACTCAACATGAGACAAAAATGGTTATCTCTTGAACAAAAGATCAAGCAAGATGGTCACAAGACTCACAACAGTACAGCCATTTGACACTGTTTCTAAACACGCAAGGGAAATGGCCTTCACTTCAACATAGCTGAAACAAAAATACTTGAATTGATTTAAGGTTACAAAGCCTTTCAATATACCCAGCTATACACAGCTGATCACAGCTCTGTGTCTTTTTATTTAGTTATAATTTTTGTGTTATGCTGTTAGTTTATGAGTAAATGATACTGAATGATTAGCTTGTAGTCTTGTTGCTAACCAAGGAGCTATAAGAGTGAGATCTTTGCACAGATTAGAGGTCCTTGGTTGGTGTAATTTTATATTATTTTGAGCTGGTAAGATTCCCAAGGCCCAAACATAACACAGCATTTATTTGGTGTCCACGTTCTCTTTGTGGCTTGGGAGGTATGCTTCCCTTGTGCGTCTAGCAAGGGCATGGGCATGCTCCTAATTGTCGTCTCAAATAATGGTTTGTAGTAACATTTTTTTTATTTGAAGAGAATTGAGGCATCAGAATTTCCCTCTTAAGAGTTTGAAGTCTAAAAGCAAGTTGTGACAATAATTTTTAGAATGGGAAAATCTTTAATCTTTTCAAGTATATTGAGCAGGATAAGTTGTCATATCCTACAACATTAGCATTCCAATTTTCTGATGCACCTTTGTTTTACCCTGTGGTCATTGTCTCTTTAACACCAATGATGACTGGAGCCAATCTATTGCCCATGCTTTGATAGTATTAATTTAGTTGGACTAGATTTTCTCAGGGAAATTTTGTTACCTCAAGTGACCTTTCCTTCAACTGCCAGTAGATTTTGGAGTTTATGAACCATGTATTGTAAAGCCCATGATTCTGCATTGAAGTATGGGAGGTTTCAAGACTGAATGATCAAGTAGATTTTGTTTGTCATACATTATGGCCAACTCCTTTTTTCTTAGGATTTTGGAGCCAGAGCCCAGACCATAAATCATTTTGGGTTATTGTATTTGTTTTTAATGAATTTTGGATGCATGTTGACAAGGAAAAAGAGACAACATCAATCAATTATTTCTGGATAATAAATGGATCATCCACCATCTCTTTTATGCCTTTGTCATAAGGCATTTACATCTTGATTATTCATGATGTTCATCAATGGAAATGTTTGGATCAACTTCCATTGAATCTATTTGCTGATGTGTTGCTGAGTATACTCCCAATAGTTTTACAAGCATTGTAAGAAGAATTGCTAAATTCAAGGCTATTTCAATGTAGCAGCAATTGTGCTCCGGTGGCTCAGAAAAGAACAGGAATAAGGAAAAGGGCAAGAACCAATTGATGTCAAGACCTTAGTTATAAGAGAACATCTATTTCAAGGAGCAATGAATGCTTAAAACTAAATGTGAGCATAGTATAGATAAAAATGATTGGTAGGTATCTTATTGGGAAGCACACTTGCAAGATTATCTCTGTGAAGGAGCTGCTAAAGCCTTAGTTCCATCATATGAAGGCTCCATTTGCAGAGATACTTGTATCAGAATAATTATGATGGTGTCTTTATGAATATGGGTACATTAGAAATTGGTATCAGAGCCAAGAATACAGCACTAGGGAATGTATGGGCTCAAGGAAGCATGGATGGTTTGGATTATCTGGCTGAATGCACAGTTTTGCGGAAGATCGAGGCCGGGTTAGCGAGGAATGTGTTGAAACTGTTGAACAATATCTTGTGGACTGTGAAGGGTGGAATGAAGCCACTGTCCAAGAGGTTTCAAATGGGAAACTTTTGTAGCAATATGTAATATACCTAAAGTATATTTACTTTTATTTAATAATATTTTCTCAATTATGTTGTCTAAGTATTTCTATTGTAATTAATTGATGGTCATACCTCTTCCTAAAGGGCATGACTTATCAATTCTTATGTGTATTTATACACGTCCCTTGTATTACAATAAAATGTCAATGAATAATAAAAGTATTTATTTATTTAATTTGGTCCACTCCAAATTGGTATCAGAGCTTCAGAACTTCCAGGCTACCAATATATTTTCCGAAGCAAGCATAGAAAGAATTAAACACGATCTTATGGAAATTAAGGCAATATTCAAAGAATTACAAGAAGTTTTTAACCGTCAAAATTCTCAAGGACAGTTTCCCGATGAAGATGGTGATGACCATGATAACAAAAATGATGAAGATGATTTACATAAAGGAGTTAAGGATGACATCTCGTTCTGGGGGGGATTTCATTCCAATCCTAAATCCAAATAAGGGTGCAGGCAGTCACAACTACAATGCTCCTCCCCTAGGGATCAACCAGAGGTGTAATAGCTCAGGAGAAGCACGTTGTAGTAATTCTGTCAAAAAGTGGAGTAATCTCCTTGATCATACTAATATATCAGCTGGCAGAGATAGACGTGCAACTGGTAAAATTGCAACAATGCCCTGCCATGTGGATCTGCAACCACGTATTGAATATATGACTCTTAAACGAAACCAAATTAAGAACATTGAATTGAAGGCCAATGGAAGCAATCAGGTTGACCAACGCAGTCTTAAAGCAGTTGTATTGGAGCACTGTAATGATGTTGATGCAGCTGCTAGACTGGGTCTCAGCCAAAACAATTTGGATAGCAGACATTCAAAGATACTGGAAGTCTTTACAAGAAATGTTGTCTACGATTTGCAATGGATTTATGTATTCTCTACCTTGTAACGAAGGGAAAACAATGGAAGCAGTTATAAAAACAGTTAGTGGATTGAGCAAGCTGTGAGCTCTTTGGTTAAATGAAAATCCAGTCTCTAAAAGCTATGGTGATGCTTTAAGAAACACTAAGTTGGAACATTTACCTCAGTTAGAAATCTATAATACTCAGTTCACAAAAAACTACAGTCAGTGGGACCTTGGATTCTGTGCTAGAATTTATGGAGCAGAGATGCCTGTTGGTACTCAACAAGTAACACACATTTTAAAAGATGTCAAAGAACTCAATTTATCTAACCAATCAATTCCTAATCTTTCAGATAAGGTATCCAATCCGCTGGAATTGCCAATTCTTACAGCTTTGAATCTCCGGGAGAATTCATTGAGCCAAAATTCAGAAGACAATCTGTTGGATTTTTTGCGAAGTTTTGTAAATTTACGATCACTGGAGTTTGTTATTCCGGGGCCCCTGGGGAAAATTTTAGGGGCTAAATTTTGCCCATGGGCTAATTTTCCACACTTTTTCTAAAAAAAGGATTCGCCATTTTCCATTTTTTCTAAAAATCATTTGCCCAATTTCTGTAGGATAAAATTATTTCACCTTAAAATTAGCCAAAAATTTATAAAAACTATACAAAATCCTTATAAATTTGAATATTTTTACAAAAATATCGCCAAACATTTTAAAGTTTGCATATTGAGAATTAGTAAGATTCGCCAAGGTTTTTACACTTTAAGATAAATTCCCATCCTTGAAATTTTCCCTGCCCCTTGGGAGCAGTGCAGTAAGGATTGTAAAATTCCTTCCTGGTTTGTCTGATTTAAATGGTGTTAGTGTATTGAAAATCCTAGAAGAAGAAAAGGATGTTGTTGATGCAAAGCTTCAACCTCGTCTTCCTGAATGCTGCAGTGAAGAACCACTTACTGATCGTATTCTTCATGCGATGTGGTTATATTTGATGACGTACAGACTTGCTGATGAAGAAAAGCTGGATGAAAATCCTATTTGGTATGTGATGGATGAGCTTGGTTCCGCATTGCGGCATAGTGATATACCAAATTTCTAGGCAATGCCCCTGGAAAAATCCACAAAGAGAAAACCAGTCAAGAAGATTTCTTCTTATTGAGCTAGGAGGAAAAATTCTGAGTTTACAACAGCAGCATTAAATACATAGCAACTTATCTCTCTAAATCTACACAAAACACCTCGATTTTTGTGTCCAAACTTGCTGCCTTGATTTCTGTGCAACTGTACGATCCTGTACATCATAAATACAGCAGTACAGCCCTCGAACTTTGTGCCCAGATTTGACTGTACAGTACAGTCCTCAGCTATGTGGATTCCACCAAGCAAAACACTTTGGAAATCGTGCCAAACATCAACAAAAAGGCTGCCTCAATTTCTGTGCTTTAACTCAGCTGCACAGCCAGCAATAAATGCTGTACGGCCCACCTTCAACTACTGTATGGTACAGGGCTGTATTAAATGCTGAAAATCTTCTTGGGATGTGTGCCAATCCCCTCTTGCTGTTGCTCTCTTTTCCTCAGCTCAACCTCTCTTGGAAAGTGTGCCTCTTCCACTTCCCTCCAAGCTCTCCTCAAAAGATGCGCCCCACATCTCCTCTAGTGCTCCTTTTATTACTCATTAATGAGTAACTGCCCTAACCCTTGGTCTTCCAATGAGATAGACGGTCAAGATTAGATCTTGCCCTCATGAGATCAACGATTGTGACTTAATCGTCCGTTGAGTTTACTTAAATCACTTAAGTGACCCAAAATTCATAAAGTCACTTTTACCCATTAAATATAAAAAGGCTCAACTTGACTTTATAAAATCACTTTATAACTCACATTATAAATTCATTAGAGAGAGACATTTGCTCGGTCTCTTCTACATGTTGAGCACCGGCAATCGAGAAGTACATCCGAGTTACAAAATCTAACACTCCCTCTTAGCGAGGGAGGTACTTTTGGAGCCTACACCTGGATCTGTCTCCAACCCCATCATGTCCTCTGTTGTTGTAGTCGTTCCCTCTGCACTTGAATCCTATGTTCCCTCTGAACCAGTGTTATCGAAAGCTTCCCCCCCCTGCTTCGAAGCCCCATAGCTCGATCCGGGCGGGTGCGTCCAGGAAGCTTGGGCTGAAGCGCGCTTCAAAATTTAGGAAGCGCGCTTCGAGGCTCTTGAGCACGCTTCCTGCCATTTCCGAAGCGTCCCCCTTCTAAGGGCGCTTCACGCACGCTTCCGAGGAAAGCATGCACGCTTCCAAGGGGGAATGAGGTTTTTGGTGTGCAGTTGAGGGTTATTTTTCC
The DNA here is from genome assembly GCA_000966675.3 of Picea glauca. Taxonomy (NCBI): domain Eukaryota; kingdom Viridiplantae; phylum Streptophyta; class Pinopsida; order Pinales; family Pinaceae; genus Picea; species Picea glauca. Next base: position 10,456 of record JZKD02S1533109.1, read on the forward strand.
TTCCTAGTGCTAGTTAAAGAGGTCCCCACCCCCTCCATTTCACC
>JZKD02S1533120.1:0-10499 GCA_000966675.3 Picea glauca
AAATATAATTGATAGTTTTCAGTCAATAAATAGAAAAAAAATAGAAAATCTAATAAATTTTTTAAAACATATAATCAAATTGTCTAAGTAAGAAATAAAAAGATGAATGTAAAAACAAAAAATTATATAAAATAAAATCATTTCAAATGACACAACAGTTGTAAAAGACGGAAAAAAATGCCTGAACTTACCTCGTAATAGATGCGATTTGGGAGAAAAACATGGGAATATGTCCATAGATGAAGGGTGGGCATTGTTTCAGAGAAGAATTTTTAGGGTAGAATAATATAGAGGATATTGCCAAACAAATTGCAATAAAGCCACGGTAGCCCTTTGATTTGATGGAAAATATTTTGGAAAACCCCCCATATCCTGCAACAGAGAAAACTCTTCTACCAAACAACTCCTACCCTTCGTTTGTGGTAGGCAAACCCATATGTTATTCGATAGGGTTTGACAAGAAATGCATTCTTCTTCCTTTTAGAGGTGAAAACTGTTAATATTATGGTAGCTGCGGGAGGTATTTACCCCCACATGTGAACCTGATGAGAATAGAAGACTCCGGGAAGCAAGAGAAACCCTAATGTGTTGGATAATAACCCTAGAAGCCTTGTCAGCTCAAGAAGATAATTTATATTAAGCTATTAGCCTCCAAGATAAGAAGTCGGCCATAATTAATAATAATATACTGAACAGACACATACCCAGAAGGAGAAGTCAACCCCAACAAACTGGAAGGATTACTATAAATATAGGGTGTCAGTTCTCATTTGACAACATCTCAGAATTGTAGTTTCCCGGTTGGTGCGCACTGCAGTTGCAGTCTGGTGCACAAGTTTGGAGGAGGGTTGCAGGTGCAGCTGTAGCAGCAGCTAGTTTCAGTATTGGCTTGGATATCTTTTGGCTAGGGTTTGGAACATCTGATCAGTATTTTGTGATACACTATCCTTGGGGATTGATGTGTTACTTTTTGTTTGGCTATATAGCCTATGGTTTTCTTCCAGAGGAATTCTCAGTCAAGGCTAAGGTGCTCGGACGGAGGCTTCGGCCTGTGGTTGGGTGACGAGGGTATCGTCAATGGTAAAATGAGCACACCATCTTCTATATTCTAATAGGTTATGGGCCCACACCACTTCAGTAAACCTAAAACGTTGGAAGGAAACATAGCCGCTAGATATTGAGCTCATTGAGGAACTGTCACTAGGGTTACTAGTAGGAGCAGCTTCCAAAATCATTGCAGTTAGGGTTACGAGTAGAAGCAGTTGCAGAAACCTTAAGCCTCTTATTGAGGCACCTTAAGTGACGGGATTGACCTAATCTTTGGATATATCAGTGTGCCCTAGCCCAATTCATCTCTTGGTACTCTCAGAAGGCCAATACATGAAGTTTGAATTTTTGGTCAAATCTAGGGTTTGACCAAGTGAAGCAAGCCATGACGAATTCTATGAAGTATGAGAACAAGCTAGATGGAGCCTCTAACTTCAGAGCATGGAAGACAAGGATTGAACTCATCCTTGCTAATAATAAAGTGTTGGATATTGTGAAAGGAAAGATCGTGAAGCCAAAGTTTAAAGAAGGAGAAGAGAAGGAACCACAGAAGGAGAAGAGAAGAAACACGAAGCATCGATTGCCGAAGAAAAGGAACCTACTAAGAAGAATAATAAGGATGGAAGAGACTTCTTCTACTAAAAGGTAACAACACTCTTCTTATTTTCTTATGCATATCTTGCTTGCATCGTCTCTCTACATATCTTGTATATCTATCTCTTGGAAGATAATGTGTTCCAAGAAGGACTATACCTATGAAAGAACAATAGGACAAGGATGAATGTCATTAGATAATACATATGAAAGGATGAAATACAAATCATGTGGAATCTACTGCAAGATAATATGAATCAATCATGAAGAGACTTAGAAGTCAGACATCAAGAGGAATTGGAGAAAGACTTATGATGACAACTAAGACGAAAGCGTGGACTTTGTTAGACAAAGAAAGCCAATTATATATTTCAAAAGACAATAAGGATGCAGATGGAAGTATGGACTCTACTAGACAGAAGGAGACAATTATATGCACTCTTACATGAAGCAAGGACTAGGAGGGAGCTAATCCTATGATCCATTGAAGATGATGAAAGGTATATATCCATGGTAACAATGATGAAAGATCTGTGAATCGATGATGAAGGTAAGAAGTGGAATCTCTAAGGCATGGAATCTATNATGTGTGATTCCTTGCTTCTGACCTAGTTGTTAGACGTAAAGCAAGATGATTCCTCGCTTATGACCTCGTTGTTAGACGTAAAGCGAGATGTTGATGTGTTCCTTGCTTCTGACCCTGTTGTTAGATGTAAAGCAAGATGATATATATATATATATATATATACCTTGCTTCTGACCTTGTTGTTAGACGTAAAGCAAGATGTGACTGAGCTACCAGCTTATCAGCTGTGACATTGAGCCAGTGTAGTACTGTGATGTGCCAGCCTAGTGCTGTGATGAGGTATCATTTTTTACTGATACATATTTGATGCAGATGATGATAGCATTCTTTCGAGAATGATGATGCTGTCGATGAAGAGAACTTCCGATGACTCGTAAATGTGCTAGCCAATGTTTCAAGATGATATTGACGATACTACCCTCCTGATGCCACTGATGATACAAACCTCTCTCGCCTAATGCTGTTGAAGAATACCCTTCTTGTTAAGGGGGAGTGTTGAAATAATGTAACTGCAAAGAATATTCTTATTATTATTGTTATTTTATTCATAGGATTAATCCCCATTGTGGATTAATCATGTCGGTAATTGTATTAGGACCAAATCCCCTTTTGTGGATTGGTCAACAGACAATTATAATAGGCAAAATAAGAAGTCGGCCCAACAGTTAATAAGAAGACCCATAAATATAATAAAGGTGGGTTTACCCACCTAGATTAAGAAGTCGGCCCTGCCACTGAAGAGAAACTTCACACATGCCAGAACTTGTATAAATAAAGGAGGCTAGCGCCTCATTTAAACACAACTCACTTGCTCATTCTCTTATGAGGCAAGTTGCAATTATTAGTTGGAGAGAGGGAGAAGAGTGACACATCTTTTGGAGAGGACTATCTGTATTGGTTTGAGTTATCTCTTGACATTGTATTGGCAATTTATGAAAATGAAGTTTTTGCTGGGTTTTCTCCCCCTAGAGGGTTTCCCAGGATAAATGTTGTGTCTTTTGTGAATGTGTATTTCTCAGTGATCTTGTTCTTATGTTGCTCTTATCTATTGAAATGCAAAGAACTATAATAATGGCATAAACATTAACAAAAGAAAGATGGAACTCTCAGACTATGTATCAACTATAGACAATTGAATAAAGTAACAGTGAATAACAAGTATTCATTTCCTTGAATTGATGATTTATTTGATCAAATGAGAGGGGCAAAGGTATTCTCAAAAATTGATTCAAGGTCAAGATATCATCAAGTTAGAATTAAAGAAGAATATATCCACACGAAAATCTTTAGAATAAGGTGTGGTCATTATAAATTTGTAGAAGTGCCATTTGGTCTCACAAATGCGCCAACTACTTTCATTTGCCTCACGATTTGTCTTTAGTAAATACTTGGACAAGTTTGTGATTGTTTTCCTTGATGATATAATAATTTATTCAAAATATGAAGAGGAACATGAGGATTATTTGCAAATGGTTTTGCAAGTGTTGAGAGAACACAAGTTGTATGCAAAACTCAACAAATGCGACTTGTATAAAAAATGGATTCAATACTTGGGTCACATTATTTCAGAAGAAGGAATATCAGTGGATTTGGAAAAGATCAAGCCATAATAAATTGACCCACTCCAAGAATTGTGTTAGATGTGAGGTCTTTTATGGGTCTTGTTGGTTATTATCAAAGGTTTACTAAGGGATTTTCTAGAATTGTCGATCCCATCACTTCCTTGCATAAGATTGGGAAGAAGTTTGAATGGTCAAAATAATGTGAGGAGAGCTTTTAAAGGTTGAAAAATATTCTCACCAGTGCTCCAATTTTGAAAATTGCAGACGTAGATAAATATTTTGTCGTGTGCATGGATGTTTGCATTGAAGGACTTGGTCAAGTTCTCATGCAAGATAATCATGTGGTGTGCTATGAGTCATGGAAACTAAAGGAACATGAGAAAAAATATGTTACTCATGACCTAAAACTTGTTGTTGTAGTACATACATTAAAGATGTGGTGACACTACTTGATGGGCATAAAATTTGTGCTAATGACATATCATAATGTCTTGAAATAATTATTCGATAAAAAAAAACATGAATGCTAGGCAAACAAGATGGTTGGAATTTCTCTATGAGTTTGATTTTGAAATCAAACACATAAAAGGGAAGGAAAATAGGGTTGTAGACGCATTAGATAGGAAAGTGCATGGGGCAACTGACTTTTCCTTCAATGTAGGTGACGCCTCGAATAAGGGTGGGAAGAAAGTATTCTCTTCTCTTTGATCGATGATTTGATTTGAAGAAGACTGATTGAGTCCCTTGCCGAAGATGAGCATTATATCCAAACGAGAGATGGACTGTAGCAAGAGAAAGCAAAGAGGAAGTATGCAGGCTATCAACTAAGTGATGGACTTCTTTTCTTTTTTAGGAATATGTTCTATAGAGCCTCTTTGGCTAAGATGTTGCACTATTAAGGACGTATCTATGCGGTCAAAGTCACCTGGGAATTGCACTTGGCCTCATCCACATCCACTTGGGGTGTACCTGGGTCTCAACGTTAATACAAGCCAAATCACCTCATTGCTTGTCGCTAGACCACATTCCTATGGACAATGGACTTCTTATTTACAAAAGTAGAATGCATTTTCACAACTTGGCAGAGTTGAGGACAACTATCATGGAGCTCACAATAATGTTTCCTTGCTTAAGAAATATGTACATGATTCTAACCACGCGATTGATTGGGCTATGATTTAGGTGGAACTAGAGGAAGAGTTCCAAACAGAGCCATTGCGCATCCTCAACAGGAAAGTAACATTGCTCTAAAACCGAGCCATTGAATAGGTAAGGGTGTAATGGAGGCACTTGGTCCCGATGAGGCTACATGGGAGATGGAGGATGCCATGAAAGAGCCATACCCATTTTTGTTCTCATCTCAAGTTGCACCGAGGTCGATGCTATTCCAAGGGGGAGGGGATTGTAATATCCCAATTTTGGCGCATTAGATTGGATTATGTATAACTTGTAAATAAGTGTTTATAATGACAAGAGTAAATCCATATGAGCATAAATAAAATGACCTTGTGTGTAAACGATGTAAATATCTTGTATGGATTCTTGGTGTGGAGCTCAAGTCCAAGGCCCAACTAGTGAATGACTAGGCATGCAATTGCGGTAAATATGCTTTCTATGTACCATGTGATAGACCTTCCATGGTATGCTCAGGATATGTAAATATTATTTTGAAAATTAATATAAAGGTCCAAGATGACTGTGGAGAGCACAAGAGAGGCTATGATTTGACTAGAGGGAAAGAGGAAAGGGGTCTTAAGGGGGTAGAAATAATCCCATGTTCCGTAACTCCTACCTTTTTATCACATGGTTTATTTAAATCTCATCAACCATCTTTGACTTAGAAGGAAACCAATGAATGCATGTGGCGGTTAGTGAAGAAGTCTACCTCACATAGTTATGAAGGCATGGAGTCTAGGTACAATCATCATGGGGAAGTGTAAGAGACCCCATCCTCATGGAAATTTGAACCTCCTCCACTCTCATGAACAATTCAAATTCACTCATCACACCCACCATTCTTGTGCTCGAGCACCATTGAAGTTCTGTAAACTATATCCTCATGTTTTAGACTAAGATACAAACCTGAAAATGACCAAAAATAACCATGGGAGATAAATTTATGGACTTGGGAAGAGATATGGATGGTTGTAGAGGAGCACATAGGTTGGGTTGTTTAGGAAACCTTCTTTTCTCTTGTTAATTGCTGCTCATTAGGTGCCTTAGAGCCAATGTATAATTCTTTAGGTTATTCTAGAAGTTAAATAATATGATAGCTTCTTCCTACCAAATTAAGAACATTAGAAGGGAGAATGTTGCCAAGGAATTGTTGAGTAGAGAAGGGAGATTTATTCCTTACGTTGTGTGGGTAGTGGATGAGAATGCCATGATTGTTTGATGGATGAATGGTTGCTTGGAGTGTTTAGCTGCGAACATATTGGCTAAGTCTAATAACAATTGGGTTGGGTTAGTGACATGTAATAAATTGCATGTTTAGATGTGAGATTGGGGGCTAGGCCACGCAGGCCTTGTATATAATGCACTGTCTTGTAATTCATATTCATGATATACATATTAATAATGCAGACCCGAAGGCCAAGGCTTGACTAGGGAATGTATTAGTTTTAGACTTTTGTTTGTGTTATCCCCATTTTGTGGGATAACTAAGGAGATCATGTCTTGAGGCCCTCAGGTTGCAGATATGGAGTGCCGAGAGACTACATGACCAACAATATCCATTTGCACAGATGGAGACCCTTATCACCACCACAGAGGTCAGGGTTCTCAGATAACATCCATGGGCCACCAGGAAGGGCATCCCCCTTCCTTGGCCAACTAGTAGAAACTTCTATTGTAATCTGATCTCGCCATCCCGGGAAGCAAGGCGTTCTAAAAGAATGTACTATATTAATTTCTGATCTTTGTCAGCGTCAGTCAATCCCTTATTTGTAATAAAGCATTCACCAGTGTAAGTAAACAATGTTGATGTCTAAAATAATGAATAGTTAGTTTGTGTCAGTAATCGTTGCAGGAAATTTCTCTTGCCAGTCTGAGTGTCCAAAGAAAATGCAGAAGAATAAAGCGATAATTACCGTTGTTTGAGATCTTCTTGATTGATTAAAAGGAGACATCGTCCTCTAATATGATTGATCAAGTTTTGTTGAATCTTCATTCTTATTCCTGTCTTCTGTGTGTAATTCATTTTTCTGTTTATGAGATTATTGGAGAGGTAATTTTCGTTTTCATTTTTGTGATTGTGGAGAGAGAGTGCGCACCAAAGGAACTGGTGCGCATCTCTTTTCTGTTGTGCGTGTTAAGCAAATTCACCTTCAGTTTGATGGCGGCGTGAAGGAGCACGTAGGGCGTTCGTTTTAATATAGGAGGACGAGTTGTAAAGGAGATACACCTCTCTCCCTTGCTCAGCGTGGTCACCATTCAAGACGTCTCTCTCCAGGAAGGTGTTGCGCCCTCTCCATCCAACTGATTCACCTTTCTACTCTTCCTGTAATGTGCCCTCCATTTAGCACGATTTCCTAGTTGTTGAGAAACGCACTCACACTCAGATCAATTCCATAAAAAATGATTCCCCATTGTTGAAAGCGCCCTCACACTCAGATCAATTGGTATCAGAGCAAGTTCTGTCCTTGGGGAAATTTTTTCCACACACAGACCAAAACTTCATCCACCAGATTCAAATTTTATTTTTGGGGTCTTCATCTCTCTCCCCACGCTCTTGCTCAGAGCGTCACATTCACCCTTCTCAGGGTTCCTCTCACACCCTCCTCGAGATATATTCAGTGCCCGTCGACCATGCCGCCTCGATGAGAGGCCTCCAGTGAGGAATCCAGCGCAACCACATCAACTCCAATTGAAGTCTTGGCGCTGGCTCTGCAAGAACTGATTCGACTCCAATTGCGACGACCTCCAACGACCATGCAGGTGGACACCCATTTTCAGTTACCCAAGTTCGTCAGTCAAATGAATGGAGAGACGGTCGATTCCTGGATCCGTAGCCTCACCACTTACTTCAAGACCTCGCCTAAGATGGAAGAGGCCACCAAATTGCAAATAACCAACCTTCAACTCGAAGGAGTCACACAAACAAGGTGGGACACACAATTGGAAAGCTCAGAATTGATCGTAGAGCTCGGTACATTGCCTTCTCTGACAAATGGCAATATTGATTCTTGGGGTGCGTTCTGTCATGCATTGTAGGAACGCTTCTACCCTCTAGGCTATCTTCATAATCTTATCGCCAAGTGTTTGCAACTCCGCCAACTTGCCACTCAGTCAGTTCAAGGATACATTGACGTCTTCTACAAGCCGTGCATCCAACTACATGTCAACGAACCAGACGAGGTATTAATAATTAAGTTCAATTCTGGTTTATTGTTACCTCTCCGGAGAAAGGTAGATATTTTTGATAGCGCTTCTCTGGACAATGCTTTCTTACGGGCCTTTGCTGTAGAACGTAAGGTAGTCCCTCACATTCGATATCTGCCAAATCGAACCCAGGATGACAACCCACCTCCTTGTCATTCTCAACCTTATCCTTCTTCCTCGTCTATGACCAAAAATGCAGTTTGGTGTAATTTTCACAAGACCAACTCCCATAAATCTGCCGACTGTCGAGCCATTAAAAATATCCACCCCCATCAGAACTTGTTTGCAGAGGTCACACCCACTGCGTTTCCTGAGAAACCATAAGTCATCTCTCTCACCAACACCACCAAAGCCGACCCATCCCTCATTCTCATGACTACGCCATAACGAGGTTGCCCTAACGTTCCCCTATTCAATCACAACTGAACTCGCCACTCTCATTCTGGACAATGGCAGTCAAAAGAATCTGAAATCACAAGACCTAGTCCAACATTTGCAACTCCCCACCACCCCACACCTCGATCCATATAAGCTTGGATGGGTACAAAAGGGCGGTCCTTGCATTACTATTGCTCGGTGTTGCGTCGTCACTTTCACCATTGGTCCTTTTCGTGACATTGTGTTCTGCGACGTGTCACCGTTAGATTGTGTTGATCTCCTTCTCAGTCTTCCTTACCAACAAGACCGACAAGCGGTGTATCACTCCAAGACTCATCAGTACCACCTTAAACAGGCTGGGCGCACCTATGTACTTACTTCATCATCTATCACTTCACCACCACCGCAAACCGATGCCACAACCACTCACCATGTTATCAATACCAACAATGTGTCACTGTGTTTGACCCGCCATGTTCAGTCCAAGAACCTCACTAATTTGACACCTCCCACAATACTCCCTCTCCTCGTGGAATTTGCCAATGTCTCTTAGTCTCCCTCAAGGCTCCCACCCTCTCGAGCCCTTGTTCCATCCATCGATCTCATTCATGACGCATCATTACCAAATACTCCATCATCTCAACCGGTTACCCAAGACACTATCGAACGTCCTCTATTTACCGCTTACCATTCCCTCACCCAAGCCACAATTAAATATCGCTATACCTTACCACAGATTGCCTCTCAGTTTTCTATTGGAGCGATGCGTAAACAGGGAGGTCACCCGGTGACTTACCACTCTGAGACCTTATCCATAACCAAATTTAATTACCAACACTACGCTAAAGAATTACACCTCCTGATGCTGGATTTGCAAAAGTGGCACCCTTACAATAGGGCCACACACTCTTCCATTGACTTCTTACCTTTTGAGGTCTGTCTTAGATTTCAGTCTCGGGCACCCACAAAGATGCCTCTCATTTTGACTACGTCGGGATCAACACATCAACACCGAGAACAACATGCTTGTTGATATTATGGTAGTTGCGGGAGGTATTTACCTCCACGTGTAAACCTAATGAGGATATAATACTCCGGGAAGCAAGAAGAAACCCTAATGAGTTGGCTAATAACCCTAGAAGACTTGTTGGCTAGAAGATAATTTATATTAGGTTCCAAGAGAAGAAGTCCGCCAAAAATAATAATATATATTGAACAGACAGATACCCAGAATGAGAAGTCGGCCCAGGTAGTTAGCCATAATTAATATAAATACAGGAGGCCAGTTCTCATTTTGGTAGGCAGTCTCAGAATTGCAGAGCAACAACTTGTGCGCAATGCAGTGCCCAGTTTTGTGCGCAGGTTTGAGGAGAGCTGTCAGTGCAGCTACTACAGCTAGCAGTTACGTTTTGGCTTGGAATATCTCTTGTCTAGGGGTTGGACTATCTGATCAACTCTTGTTGTTGTGCTATCCTTGGGAAAAGGTGCACTACCCTTTGTTTGGCTATCTAGCCTAGGGTTTTCTTCCGGAGTGATTCTCTATCAAGGTTAAGGTGCTCGGAGGGTGGCTTCGACCTATGGTTGGGTGACAATAGAGATATTGTCAATGGTAAAACAAGCACATCCATTATATTCTAACAGGTTATGGGCCAACACCTCCTTCATTCAGTCTAACCGCTGGAAGGAAACATAGCCGTAAGGATATTAAGCTCATTGAAGAACTGCCGCTAGGGTTTCTAGCAAGAGCAGTCACCATAGCACTGCCACTAGTGTTACTAGCAGGTACACTTACAGAAACCCTAATCCTCTTATTGAGGCACCTTAGATGAAGGGATTGACTTAATCTCCGGATAGATCAATGTGCCCTAGCCTAGCGCATCTCTTGGTACTCTCAGAAAGCCAAGACGTGAAGTTTGAGCTTTTGGTCAAATCTAGGGTTGACCAAGTCAAAG
>JZKD02S1533131.1:0-10499 GCA_000966675.3 Picea glauca
GTCTCCTTTTATGTTTTTCTAGACTCTCTAAATATGAAAAACAGTCAATATTACCTTCTCTGGGCTTATTAAAATTACATCAAAGGACACTACCATTGTGTGTTTTGTCAACCACGTTTGCATACCTATGTCTTTGGCCTAATGTCAGCTCCATGTTACTCTCAACTGAACCATCTGAAGCATGCCTTATACGCAAGCCCTGTAACACTTTGTCACTACGTCCTGACACCTTTGGCCCCAGGAGGGGTTTTTTCCAAGTGTCCTTACTTTGAACATCAATCTTGTCCTTGCGCCTCAAACTTTCATGTTTGCAACACTCATCCCTCCTTTGTAATGTAACATTCTTATATTCTTTTTTCAAAATTATCGAAAAAGAAAAAAAAAATCAAATATACCCCAAAAAGAGGAAGGGAAAAGTATTTTCTTTGTATTGGAAGCACAATGAGTCACCCTTGGATAAAGCACATCTTTCCATTTGTTTTTCAAACCCTGGGATTTAATATGACCTTAGGAAGTTGTTCCCACTACATTGAGTTGTGTCCTCCTCTGTTTGGTTATTCTTCCAAACATATGGAGAGTTTGCATTGCCTCCTGCCTCACAAACTTATATTAGTGCCATGCTGCCTAAGTCTCATATTTTGTCATGCTATTATCTAAGGGAATTTTTTCTAAATCCTGAGTCAACCCCTCTACAGTTTGTCTCTTTCCTCATGCCTGAACATCCTCAAAGTCCACTCAAGTCTTTGTTCGAAATCAATGAAGACGTCAGCCTGATCATCAAGATTCTCTAGTCCATGACCGACGAGACATCAAATACCTCTGGGTAGTGAATTCTTACAGTCATATTACACTCCTACACAATTTTTGAATATTTTGAAGTTGTTTCTCAAGCTCTGAAGACCTCATCTCTAGCCATCAGGCCTTATCATCTTCTAGAAGATGGATACTCTACATGTATATCTTTTTGATTTCGAGATGTAGCTTTGATGTTTATTTCTCGCGGCTACACTTTATATAGTTATATGACATGGATCTATAGTGTATTTGATTGGTAGACATAATTTTATTTCATTTGAGCATGGGTATGCCTGCCTTGGTGAGACAATTATTATTTTGTAGGAGGCACCTTCCGATTTCTGGTCCCTGGGCTCACTTTTTTGGAATGTTGGTGAAGATTGTTAATGTATTTTGGCCATCAAATGCTCTTTTGACCTCACACATTAGGGGGCATCTGTTATAACCCTAATTTACACAAGACATGCTTACCTGGCATCAGGCCATCTCATATTCCTTCTTTTCCAAAACGCTAATGAACAACTCTTCTTAAAAACCCTTTTTATAAAGGCCCATGCACCCTGCTCCATTACTGCACACGTGTACATTCTAGTTGACCCAAGACAGCTCGCGTGTATCTACAAAATCATGAAAAAATGAAATTTTCTGATGGAACACACAGTTTTGGGTAAGTTAACTAAACCTTTCATCCATGCATGGCCGGTCATTCGACCAAATACCTAGCTCCTTCTAACCTATAAAAGAAGGGGTAGGGGTCCCATTTAAAGGGAGGAAAATCATAGTAAAGAAACTATACCCAATTGAGCATTCCCTTTGTCCCAACCTTTATCCATCCTTGTGTAAAGAGAAGTATAGAGAAAAGCAATTGGAAGACAGTGGAAGAAGAGCCTAGGACCAGGATCAAGGAGTAGTAGCCGACTTTATCATTATAAGATATCACTGTGAAGTTAATAAAAGAATTTATTTTCTCGTCCCACCATATGAGATTGTCATTATTTGAATATTGATTGCACCATTGATTAAATATCTAACCCATTAGTTCATAGATCAAATGCATGTGGATTTCTTTGTTTTTCTTTTGTGAATGCAGGTCATCATTTGGAGGAGAGTTGTAGTCAAAGAACGACCAAGCGCGAAAAGGGATCGACATCAAACATGAAAAATAAGGTATGTCGATTTAATCTCTTGAGCCTTGTATTTACATATGAGTAATGGGGTTTTCGGCATGGGATGATGGTAAAAAGTAAGAATCTTTAGGTCATTTTTGCATGCATGATAAAACCCTTAGTGCTAGTCTGTAGGAGGGATTTCCCAGCCACAACACCCTACCCATACAAATTTCATCTTTTTCTCTTTCTTGATATACTTTCAATCTTCCCCAAGCATATTTTACTCAACCCCCATGCTCTCAATAACTATGGGAAGTGACTCTCACACCAACCCTCTTACATGAATTCAATGATTGGGCTCTAGAATTCTCAACAACTAATGGAAGGTTCATGGCAATGATAATTTAGAGAAAACTAGGAAATAGGTTTTGGTTTAATATATATGGGTAACTCTCCCCCTTGGACATCTACCCTCTCTTGTGGATACTTATCCCCCAATCTCTATCGTTTTCCCTCTAGAGTTGGCAATACTTTTTATTCATTGTATTTCAGTTTACATCGTTTACATATTGGCTCTCAGCCATACATTACATTTACAATATAAATTTCTTCTCTCTCAACCACATGCTATATTTAAAATATATATCACTAGTTTGGATTTTGAAAATGGGGATATTACATTCCCCTCCCTCTACAAAATTCATTGTCCTAAGTGCACATAACCATATAGTTTACACATTGACATACATAAAAACATTACATAAGGATACATGATAATTCTGCAACTTAATGACTCACACAACAATTCCAACCATCAACTCAATTTTCCCCTCAACCCCTCATTGGTTGGATATGAATCGAAGTTGCGGCTCTAGAAACCTTGGCTTCCAAAATGGAGTCTTCATTCGCTTATGTACAAATGTACATTCACTTTTCTTCAAAATTTGCAAACATTTGTAGGTATATTATCGCATGGATTCCTCGTGCTCCTGTGTAGCATATTCGGGGTTGTAATAGGTCCAATGAACCTTTACCAAGCCTATGCATTTGTTTCTGAGCACTTTCATTTTCTGGTCTAGGATGTGCACTAGTTCCACCCAGAAATCCCCTTCGTTTTCCACCTAGATCACATTCCAATCAATCACATGATTAGGATCAGGAACATACTTTTTTTAAAAAGACACATGGAACATGTTATGTTCTCATGGATGTAGGTAATTCTAGCATGTATGCAACTGGTCCTATCTTTTCTAAGAGCTCAAAAGGCCCACAATATCTCATTTCCAACTTTGGGAAATGTTACAAGGACATTCACTCTATGGCAAGGGGTAAACCACAACAGACAGAATGACTGTAGAAATCAACTCTAATCCCAAGTATGTTATATAAATGAAAATGATAACAAGACAAGATAAAGATCCTACCTCATCCGTATGTTCGATGAAGACCACCACTGAGCACTCAACTCAAAGCTTTATACCTACAACTTGTCCTCAACAACCAATATACGCAAGAATATGGTGATAATATATATTGTTAGCACATATAATAGCATAATCCATCAACATTCATAACAAATATGCCCATGGAATAACAATTCAAATACTTTCAATATATTAATTGGATGAGAAAATAGTATTTCTATTAAAATATGATCAACAAAGTGTATGAGTTACAAACTTCGGTGTCAGCACGTCTCAAAACCAAGAAACTACTTCCCTTCCAGTTGGGCCTCCACCACTTCAATCCTCCACTAAAGGCAAGATCATATAAAAGAGACAATGAGGTTGTCCATCAAATAGGGAAGAGCTTGGGGGTTGAATAATGTGTTCAAAATTTAAAGGACAAATGGATGCACACTCAATATGAAGTGAATAATTTCTCCAGAGTAACTACACTCTCAAAAGTTGAATTTTCTTTCCTTCCATGGTTTCAATATGGACCAATTTATAGCCTTCAAATGGAAATGAAGGGCCGAGTCAAAATGTTTCTAGTATATGGAAGGTCAAGGATCATGGATCTCATGACATGACACAAAAACTCGACACAATTTTTAATTTTGGGCACAAAACCAGATGTACGTGGGTTGTGATGGTCCAACCTGCGTATACACATGTTGTATAACTATTAGGGCACGTATATGTGGAAAAATATTATTTATCTTTGGGAAGTACAAAAGGGAAATTCAAATCTACATAGGGAAATGGAAAATGCCTTTTGATTAAGTTGCATGGGGTGAGGCAAATATTGATATAATAGATGCCCCTTAATGTGTGAGGTCAGAGGAGTATCTACGGTGGATGAAATACATTATAATTACTAGAAGTGGAGTAATGGAGACCCAGTTGGACGAACCAGTTACTCATGGTAATATTACAATCCATAATGACTTTGTACACATGGCTTCCAATTCAAATTACACTATACATCCATGTGGAAATATACCAAATAATTGTTCATGGCCATGAATAGGAAATAAAAAGTAGATACATGCCATAGGCTATCATAGTCACGAACAAGTCCTAGTGAAAACCAATCTCAAAATCAATCTGAAGATATTTGTATACAATTGAGTACAATATGATCTCCCATGATCATTGAAGTCATATAGTTACTGGTCCAATGAATGATAAAAACAACTAAATAAAGTTGCTACTATAAGATTATTTCTTCAAGTATACTACACAGTTCACCAAAGGTAAAAGTCTACATCAGGTGAATAAAGGAGTTGAGTTCGAACACAATGAGACTTCATTTGATTACGGGTCATTAAGGTATATCGTTAACAAATTTGAGACAACCTACCGATAATTAAAGTAGTTATCTAGGCACCAAGTACATTATTACAAGTGTGAATAGAGGTGTTGAGGTCAAACACTTGAAGAATCCATCAATCAGGAGACATTGATGTATTCCCAATTGTTGATGGCGAGAGAACTTGCAACTGATGACTGCAAGCCTCTAGGTACTCATACAACTCTAGGCCTCATTTCCATAATAGATGAGATGAATTTGGTGGAAGGAGACCCTCATCAGTCAGCATGAGGTAAAAATAAATAACTTGATGATTTGTAGGAACTCGGACGAAGAGAATGTTCACGAACCAACAACCATGTGCATCTTTTGCATGCACCGGATGCAAGAAGTGCATGGAAAAGACCCTCTGAATAGAAGANTACATTGAGTTGTGTCCTCCTCTGTTTGGTTATTCTTCCAAACATATGGAGAGTTTGCATTGCCTCCTGCCTCACAAACTTATATTAGTGCCATGCTGCCTAAGTCTCATATTTTTTCATGCTATTATCTAAGGGAATTTTTTCTAAATCCTGATTCAACCCCTCTACAGTTTGTCTCTTTCCCTCATGCCTGAACATCCTCAAAGTCCACTCAAGTCTTTGTTCGAAATCAATGAAGACGTCAGCCTGATCATCAAGATTCTCTAGTCCATGACCGACGAGACATCAAAGACCTCTGGGTAGTGAATTCGTACAGTCATATTACACTCCTACACAAGTTTTGAATATTTTGAAGTTGTTGCTCAAGCTCTGAAGACCTCATCTCTAGCCATCAGGCCTTATCATCTTCTAGAAGATGGATACTCTACATGTATATCTTTTTGATTTCGAGATGTAGCTTCGATGTTTATTTCTTATGGCTACACTTTATATAGTTATATGACATGGATCTATAGTGTATTTGATTGGTAGACATAATTTTATTTCATTTGAGCATGGGTATGCCTGCCTCGGTGAAACAATTATTATTTTGTAGGAGGCACCTTCCGATTTCTGGTCCCTGGGCTCACTTTTTTGGAACGTTGGTGAAGATTGTTAATGTATTTTGGCCATCAAATGCTCTTTTGACCTCACACATTAGGGGGCATCTGTTATAACCCTAATTTACACAAGACATGCTTACCTGGCATCAGGCCATCTCATATTCCTTCTTTTCCAAAACGCTAATGAACAACTCTTCTTAAAAACCCTTTTTATAAAGGCCCATGCACCCTGCTCCATTACTGCACACGTGTACATTCTAGTTGACCCAAGACAGCTCGCGTGTATCTACAAAATCATGAAAAAATGAAATTTTCTGATGGAACACACAGTTTTGGGTAAGTTAACTAAACCTTTCATCCATGCATGGCCGGTCATTCGACCAAATACCTAGCTCCTTCTAACCTATAAAAGAAGGGGTAGGGGTCCCATTTAAAGGGAGGAAAATCATAGTAAAGAAACTATACCCAATTGAGCATTCCCTTTGTCCCAACCTTTATCCATCCTTGTGTAAAGAGAAGTATAGAGAAAAGCAATTGGAAGACAGTGGAAGAAGAGCCTAGGACCAGGATCAAGGAGTAGTAGCCGACTTTATCATTATAAGATATCACTGTGAAGTTAATAAAAGAATTTATTTTCTCGTCCCACCATATGAGATTGTCATTATTTGAATATTGATTGCACCATTGATTAAATATCTAACCCATTAGTTCATAGATCAAATGCATGTGGATTTCTTTGTTTTTCTTTTGTGAATGCAGGTCATCATTTGGAGGAGAGTTGTAGTCAAAGAACGACCAAGCGCGAAAAGGGATCGACATCAAACATGAAAAATAAGGTATGTCGATTTAATCTCTTGAGCCTTGTATTTACATATGAGTAATGGGGTTTTCGGCATGGGATGATGGTAAAAAGTAAGAATCTTTAGGTCATTTTTGCATGCATGATAAAACCCTTAGTGCTAGTCTGTAGGAGGGATTTCCCAGCCACAACACCCTACCCATACAAATTTCATCTTTTTCTCTTTCTTGATATACTTTCAATCTTCCCCAAGCATATTTTACTCAACCCCCATGCTCTCAATAACTATGGGAAGTGACTCTCACACCAACCCTCTTACATGAATTCAATGATTGGGCTCTAGAATTCTCAACAACTAATGGAAGGTTCATGGCAATGATAATTTAGAGAAAACTAGGAAATAGGTTTTGGTTTAATATATATGGGTAACTCTCCCCCTTGGACATCTACCCTCTCTTGTGGATACTTATCCCCCAATCTCTATCGTTTTCCCTCTAGAGTTGGCAATACTTTTTATTCATTGTATTTCAGTTTACATCGTTTACATATTGGCTCTCAGCCATACATTACATTTACAATATAAATTTCTTCTCTCTCAACCACATGCTATATTTAAAATATATATCACTAGTTTGGATTTTGAAAATGGGGATATTACATTCCCCTCCCTCTACAAAATTCATTGTCCTAAGTGCACATAACCATATAGTTTACACATTGACATACATAAAAACATTACATAAGGATACATGATAATTCTGCAACTTAATGACTCACACAACAATTCCAACCATCAACTCAATTTTCCCCTCAACCCCTCATTGGTTGGATATGAATCGAAGTTGCGGCTCTAGAAACCTTGGCTTCCAAAATGGAGTCTTCATTCGCTTATGTACAAATGTACATTCACTTTTCTTCAAAATTTGCAAACATTTGTAGGTATATTATCGCATGGATTCCTCGTGCTCCTGTGTAGCATATTCGGGGTTGTAATAGGTCCAATGAACCTTTACCAAGCCTATGCATTTGTTTCTGAGCACTTTCATTTTCTGGTCTAGGATGTGCACTAGTTCCACCCAGAAATCCCCTTCGTTTTCCACCTAGATCACATTCCAATCAATCACATGATTAGGATCAGGAACATACTTTTTTTAAAAAGACACATGGAACATGTTATGTTCTCATGGATGTAGGTAATTCTAGCATGTATGCAACTGGTCCTATCTTTTCTAAGAGCTCAAAAGGCCCACAATATCTCATTTCCAACTTTGGGAAATGTTACAAGGACATTCACTCTATGGCAAGGGGTAAACCACAACAGACAGAATGACTGTAGAAATCAACTCTAATCCCAAGTATGTTATATAAATGAAAATGATAACAAGACAAGATAAAGATCCTACCTCATCCGTATGTTCGATGAAGACCACCACTGAGCACTCAACTCAAAGCTTTATACCTACAACTTGTCCTCAACAACCAATATACGCAAGAATATGGTGATAATATATATTGTTAGCACATATAATAGCATAATCCATCAACATTCATAACAAATATGCCCATGGAATAACAATTCAAATACTTTCAATATATTAATTGGATGAGAAAATAGTATTTCTATTAAAATATGATCAACAAAGTGTATGAGTTACAAACTTCGGTGTCAGCACGTCTCAAAACCAAGAAACTACTTCCCTTCCAGTTGGGCCTCCACCACTTCAATCCTCCACTAAAGGCAAGATCATATAAAAGAGACAATGAGGTTGTCCATCAAATAGGGAAGAGCTTGGGGGTTGAATAATGTGTTCAAAATTTAAAGGACAAATGGATGCACACTCAATATGAAGTGAATAATTTCTCCAGAGTAACTACACTCTCAAAAGTTGAATTTTCTTTCCTTCCATGGTTTCAATATGGACCAATTTATAGCCTTCAAATGGAAATGAAGGGCCGAGTCAAAATGTTTCTAGTATATGGAAGGTCAAGGATCATGGATCTCATGACATGACACAAAAACTCGACACAATTTTTAATTTTGGGCACAAAACCAGATGTACGTGGGTTGTGATGGTCCAACCTGCGTATACACATGTTGTATAACTATTAGGGCACGTATATGTGGAAAAATATTATTTATCTTTGGGAAGTACAAAAGGGAAATTCAAATCTACATAGGGAAATGGAAAATGCCTTTTGATTAAGTTGCATGGGGTGAGGCAAATATTGATATAATAGATGCCCCTTAATGTGTGAGGTCAGAGGAGTATCTACGGTGGATGAAATACATTATAATTACTAGAAGTGGAGTAATGGAGACCCAGTTGGACGAACCAGTTACTCATGGTAATATTACAATCCATAATGACTTTGTACACATGGCTTCCAATTCAAATTACACTATACATCCATGTGGAAATATACCAAATAATTGTTCATGGCCATGAATAGGAAATAAAAAGTAGATACATGCCATAGGCTATCATAGTCACGAACAAGTCCTAGTGAAAACCAATCTCAAAATCAATCTGAAGATATTTGTATACAATTGAGTACAATATGATCTCCCATGATCATTGAAGTCATATAGTTACTGGTCCAATGAATGATAAAAACAACTAAATAAAGTTGCTACTATAAGATTATTTCTTCAAGTATACTACACAGTTCACCAAAGGTAAAAGTCTACATCAGGTGAATAAAGGAGTTGAGTTCGAACACAATGAGACTTCATTTGATTACGGGTCATTAAGGTATATCGTTAACAAATTTGAGACAACCTACCGATAATTAAAGTAGTTATCTAGGCACCAAGTACATTATTACAAGTGTGAATAGAGGTGTTGAGGTCAAACACTTGAAGAATCCATCAATCAGGAGACATTGATGTATTCCCAATTGTTGATGGCGAGAGAACTTGCAACTGATGACTGCAAGCCTCTAGGTACTCATACAACTCTAGGCCTCATTTCCATAATAGATGAGATGAATTTGGTGGAAGGAGACCCTCATCAGTCAGCATGAGGTAAAAATAAATAACTTGATGATTTGTAGGAACTCGGACGAAGAGAATGTTCACGAACCAACAACCATGTGCATCTTTTGCATGCACCGGATGCAAGAAGTGCATGGAAAAGACCCTCTGAATAGAAGACGATAAGGAAAATTACCGATAAAGGTGAGGAAACCACCAATAAGGATAATTCCATCAAATAAACTTCATGGATCCCAATGTGTGAATAGATTTCTTTCCATCTGATCCAGAATTGGATCTCGGAACCAAAATGGGTCTAGGAAGGCCTAAAAATAAAAGTTCTCAGAATGCATTCAAACTGGACGAGTGCATGGAAATAGTTGATACAAACCCAACGCAACTTGAACTTGAACGGGGCTCAGAAATGTCCTATTCACATCCACCTTTCCCTTCATCATTCTTCACATTTCATCACCCGATTAACCTTTCATGACATCCTTTCCATAAATATACTTGGGTTTCACCTTATTGTTCTCCACTTTATTCATTTTAGTATTTAAAAGGAATTTGTGATTAAATGTTAGAAAATCAACATGTTTTCATATATATCTCAAATCTGTGTGAGCTTTGTAATGTGTAGGAATATATGAAGGATTAATTCAAAGGACTTCTCAAATACTTCCTCCACCATTTCAATATTTAAGGAGATAATTCAAGCCCATTCCAAGGAGAAGATCATGGAGATTTGGTTGGAATATCTTATCCAAGATATATGAGAGATATGTGTGAGGATTTAAAGGGATTATATTTTGTAATAATGGAAAATAGGTTGAGAGAATAGTGGATCTGTAATAATGAGATGGTTATCTTATCTTCAAGGCTCTCATGTATAAAATAGAGTGCTCTCTCTTCATGAGGATCAATTAGATTATTCAATTAGGATCAATGAGAATTCAATGAGGATGTAATTAGAATTAGAGTAGTCATTAGGATTCAAAAGAGAAAGGGATTCTTAGCTTTAATTCATATTCTTTCATTGTTATG
>JZKD02S1533142.1:0-10499 GCA_000966675.3 Picea glauca
ATGAGAAGGTAAAAATCCAAAGGTTTCTAAGTGGGTTACCCTCCTTCTTTAGTGACAAGATTCAATATGATAACCCCAAGACTTTGGAGGAAACCATAAGGAGAGCAAGGAATATTAATGAGAAAATCATAGGAAGGACAGTTTTCCAAAAGGCTTGGAATGACAAGATGAAGGGTTAAAAGGAGCAAAGGAAAAAATGTTTTAAGCCACACTTTTTCAAGAATAGAACCCAGACAAATCAACAAGGTCATTCAGAACAAAATGAACACAAGACTGTAGATTCATTTGGAAAAGGGCCAAGCAAGTAGCACGTACAATGTTGGGGATGTGAGGGAAATAATTCGTATAGGGACTGCCCTCACAAAGGTGAAAGAATGAGGATTGTTCACAACATTCAGGAGGATGAAATATTGAAAGAAATGGGAGAAAACTTGCCAAGGATTTATGCATCCTTGCACAACAAACAATTAGAGTATCAATCCCTATGATTGAAGTGGAAGTTAAGATTGATAACCAACCCATAGCAATTTTAATTGATTATGGATCTAGCCATAGTTACATAAATGCTAACAATATTGAAAGATTTCACTTGCAAAGGAGTAAGCATAATAAATATTAGTTAGTTTAGTTAGCCATAGGGGCTAAGAGGAAAATCAATGAGTTGGTTAAGGATTTTCCAATAGAAATGAATGGACTCAGTACAAAGGTAGATGTAAACATCATACCATTGGGTTCATATGATTGTCTAATTGGCATGGATTGGTTGGAAAAACATCATGCTATCCTAGACTATTACAATAATACAATCACATGTCTTGATGAGGATGGGTAGCAAGGAAAGGTTCAAGGCATCCCAAGAGTTGCAGATGTTAGAGAGATTTCAGCTATGCAGTTGAAAAAGAGTTTCAATAAGGGATGTCATATTTTTGCAACCCACATGGAAGAGACAACCAAAGATAAAGTGGCAAGCATTGAAGACCATTTGGTCTTAGGGGATTTTGAATATATTTTTAAGGAAATCCCAGGATTTCCACCAAAGAGAGACATTGATTTCTCTATTGATTTGGTTCCAAGAGCTTACCTATTGTCCAAGCCACCATATAGAATGGACACACCAGAGTTGAAGGAATTTCATATGCATCTTGAATAATTTCTAAACAAGGGGTATATACGCCCAAATTTATCACCTTGAGGATCCCTAGTTCTATTTGTGAAGAAGAAAGCTGAAACTGTAAGGTTGTGTATTGATTTTAGATAGCTGAATAAGGTCACCATAAGGAAAAAATATCCTTTTCCAAGAATTGATGATTTGTTTGATCAGTTGAAAGGTGAAAGAATTATTTCCGAGATTGACTTGAGATCAGGATATCATCAAGTAAGGATAAAGGAAGAAGACATCAAAAAGACAACATTCAGTACATGATGTGGTCTTTATGAATTCATGATAGTTCCATTTGGACTATCAAATGCCCAAACATTGTTTATGTGTCTGATGAATGGAGTGTTCAAGGAGTACTTGGGCAATTTTGTAATCGTATTCCTAGATGATATACTCATCTACTCTAAGTTAGAAGAGGTACATGAGAAACATTTAATAATGGTGTTGCAATTTTTAAGAGAGTAGAAATTGTATGCTAAGCTAAGTAAGTGTATATTTTATCAAAAGAAGATTCACTACTTGGGGCATATCATTTCAGTGGAAGGGATAGAAGAGAGAAGATAGAGGCCATTAGAGGATGTCCAGTGCCAAGGAATGTGTCAGAGTTCAGATCATTCATTGGTCTTTCCAGTTATTACCGAAGATTCATAAAAGGATTCTCAAATATTGGAAATCCAATCACTTCTTTGCAAAAGGAGTGAAGTTTGAATAGAGCTTTCATCAATTGAAGGAAATATTGACAAGTGCGCCAATATTGAAGATTGCAGATCCAGATGACCATTTTTTTTTGTGCACTAATGCATGAAAGGAATGGCTCAATGGATTCCTTAGTCAAAAGATCACGTGGTATGTTATGAGTCCACAAAATTTAAAAAACATGAGAGGAATTATGATACACATGAATTGGAGTTAGAAGAAATTGTACATGAATTAAAAATGTGGAGACATTACCTCATGGGTAAGAAATTTGAGCTAAGAAAAGACCACTATGGTCTGGAAAATTTGTTTGGACAGCCAACACTAAACACTACATAAACTAGATGGCTCGAAGTCCTTAGAGAATATGACTTTGAAATTAAGCATATAAAAGGAAAGGAAAATCAAGTGGTTGATGCACTCAGCAAGAGAGCTCATGAAGTGCATGTTGCATCCATCATCATGTGTAGAATTGATCTGAAAGATCAAATTATTGTAGTAGTGAATTCAGATCAGTAGTATCTAAAAATAAAATAGATATTACCTCAAGGTAATTTTCAACAGAAATTTAATTCTTATGAGCTAAAATAAGATGGATTTCTCATGTACAAAGAAAAACTATATGTGTCAAATTACACTGAGTTGAAAAATGCAGTTTTGAAGGAAATGCATAGTGTGTCATATGTTAGGCACCCATAATATCATAAGACAATTGCAGTTTTAATAAGCCAATATTTTTTGCTAGGAATGAAGAAGGATTTAATTACATAACCAAATGTCTAGAGTGTCAGAAGGTGAAAACGGAGCATAGACATCCAGTGGGTTTGTTACAACCATTTCCCATTCCAGAATGGAAGTGGGAAGTTGTCACAATGGATTTTATTACAAAGATACCCAAAACAATGAAGTAGCATGATTCCATCATGGTGGTGGTGGATAAATTGACTAAGGAAACACATTTTATTCCAGTGAAGACAACACACAAGGAAACAAATATTGCAGATATATTATATAAAGGAAGTTTCTACGATACATGTGGTGCCTAAGGAAATAGTTCCAGATAAATATCCAAAGTTTACTTCAAATTTTTGGAAAGGTTTGTTCAAAGTATTTGATACAAGTATAAATCTTAGTACAGTGTATCATCTTGAGTCAAATGAGAAAATAGAGAGGACTAACAGAATAATTGATGACATGCTCAGAATGTAAGTGATGGACTATTAATCAAAGTGGAAATATTATATTCATTTGGTTGAATTTACCTACAATAATGGGTATCAGGTCTCATTGAAAATGAGTCCATTTGAAGCATTGTATGGAAGAAAGTGTAACACTCTAGTGTGGTGGGACAATCCAACAGACAGAGTAGTTTTTGGGCCATATTTGTTAAAGGAAATGGAAGAGTAAATAACACTTGGATAAAGCAGAATTAAAAGGCTGCATAGTATAGAAAGAAACATTATGCAGATAAGAACAAGATGTTTAGAGATTTCAAATTGGGTGAACATTTTTTTCTTAAAAGTGAAGGATAAAATAAGTTTTCTAAGATTACGAAGTTGCATGAAATTGGCAGTGATATATTGTGGGCCTCTTGAAATACTAGAAAATATAGGTCCAATTACATACATGCTAACATTTCCTTCATCCATGAGAGTCCATAATGTATTTCATGTGTCATTATTAAATAAATATGTGCCTAACCCTAACCACATAATTTATTGGAATGTGATCCAGGTGAAGCACGAAGGGGATTTTCGGGTTGAACCAGTATGCATCATGGACCAGAAATTCAAAGTGCTCAAGAACAAGGTCATAGGGATGGTAAAGGTTCAATGGAATTGCTATAGTCCTAAATATAATACATGGAAGCATGAAGAAAACATGCGAGAAGAATAACCACAATTTTTTGTCAATTTTGAGGAAAGGAGAATGCAAGACTCCATTTTGAGCAACTAGAGTTCTGGAACCACATCTCAGAGTCCTATGCAACTGCATTGGGGACCTTGATAAAAGAATGGCTCATTCCTTGGGTTATCCCTGATAAATGGATGGTACATCCCTTGGGTTATCCCTGATAAACGAATGGTGCATTCCTTGGTTCGGCAAGTTGAGAGGAACAAAAGATTATGGTTGGAACTTTTCCTGGAGTTGTGAAATTACAGAAATTATTTTCTAAGTATTTTGATGTAAATTTGCATATATGTATATCAGCAGGGTGTGCACTGAGGAAGACACACAACTGTAGGGGAGGAAATGTAACATCCCCATTATAATCCCCATTTTAATTAATGCTTAATGTAAATATAATATGTGGATATGGCCAAGCAATGTAATATGTGAATTGTATTTCTATGTTTTAATAATAAAATGTGATGTCAGGTGATAAGGGACATGGACAGACACAAGGGATGAATTAATCCACAAGAGAGGGAAGTGTCTACGATAATGGCCAAGAGGAGTCCAAGCGGGGAATTACCCATGTATATTAATTCAACCCATTTTCCCTAAAATTTCTATTTGTATATGAACCTTATAATTTATGATTGAGTGTTCCCAAAGCCAATCATTGAATACATGTAAGAGGGTGGGTGATAGGGGTCACATCCCAAAGTTGTTGGGCACATGGGGGTTGAGTACAATCATCTTTTGGAAGTGTGTGAGTCAAGAAAGCAAGCCAAAGGGGAGGAAATTCGTATGGTTTGGGACATGAGTTTTTACACAGTCAAGTTTTTGTGCATGAGGAGCAAGTAAGGGGGAGAAAGAGAGCTTGAAGTTGGTGCAGCCATGGAGGATGAATTCTAGAGCATGGTGTAGCATATTTTGAGCGTTTTAGAGATAAATACTAAAGAGACGGGTTTTTAGGCCTAAAGAGTGGACTCCTAAGTGTGTTTCACTAAAACAACAAGTGTTTGTTGTTGTTGCTTGTGGTTTTTCCTAGAATCAAGCTCCCTTGAGTTCCTAGATGAGAGATGCCTAGCTACATGTGCCAGAGAGACCTTGATAAAATAATTGGACACCCAAGGGACTGAGATCATTGAAGGGATACATTCCTTGGGTTGGGCAGGTCAAGAGGAAGAGAGCTGGTGGAAAAATTGGGATAGTTGTAGGAAGATACGAGTGGGTTGTGGGTTTTATGAGTTGTGAGTGGACAATGGGAGACCACCCTCTTTTGTGGATTACTAGCCTCAGCTCGGGGGTGACTGGTTGTTGATATTTAGAACATTTAGTCTATGGTTGGGTGGAACGTCCACTACAAGCAGTTGATTGCACAACTACTATTAAAAGTTAAGTGTTTATCTATTTTTTGTCTTGTATTTATGAGTTAAATTGTTTTTCATGATCTCTATAAATGAGAATGATTCATATGTTGTTGTAATGAATTATTAGAGTGCATTCATGTTGATTTTAGCATGACGTAGATGCATCGAGTGAGTGGAATTTGACAATAGCTAAATCTGTTTTAAATTCGTAGTTGTAAGCTAGAGGAAATTATTCAATTAGTAGAATTTTTTGTTTTATGTGTTTTTTTCACCATAATGTACCTCGGTTGCGCTGGGGGACATTACAATAGTCACCATGGTCATAATTATTTTTTGCAATAATTTTAAAAATCTGTGATCGATATTCCATTTCCACGTAAAGTACTTTGTCGATATTTTTGAATAAGGTGCATGGTAATAGTCAGTGACATTGTTATCATGTCGTTATCATTTGTCATGTCAACGCGCGCATAATTTGACGTGTTCAATTTTTCTTGTCCAAATATGTACTATATGTGACCATGATATCACCAATTAATACGTGTCCATCTCTATCACTGTTCAAGTCTTCTATTGAAACTATACTTGAATATATATACCTAGTTCTACTCACAAGAGTTGCATAAAATCAATAACATAAGAAATGCTATATATACCTCTTTCTATGACTTTACAATTTAAATGAACATAAGAAATGTTATATATACCTTTTTCTATGACTTTACCATTTAAATGAATCTCATTATTTATACTTCCAAATACATACATTTTGGATTGTGCCTTTGTGTTGGTTACTTCACTTGTTCTTATGCTTATTGTTATCTCTTTTGCATTGAAAACAATAATTGTATATGACATTGGCATTTTATCTAGACCATAGAAAAATAAATAAACATATTTAATTTGCAACTATAATAGAAAGATATTTTACAGGTGTTTACCACTGTGTTTGTGTTTATGATTGTTGAATTGTTTGCAATCTCGGAGTGCCAATGCTTCTTTCACTTGTCCAACTTTTCTTAATTCAAACATTTGAACATTTACTATAAAAAAAAATAAACTTCATATACTATATTATAGAAAATTTCATACCAAAAATGTGTATGAATTGTGGGAACCTTCACTTGTCCAACTTTTCTTGATTCAAACATTTGAACATTTGCTATAAAAAAATAAAATTCATATACTATACTATATAAAATTTTCATACCAAAGAAGTGTATTTGGATCGTGGGAAAACACATAATAAAAAAATGGAAGATGAGATCTAAAATATAATATATAATAACATAAAGCCATGAAATTGAAATATGGAAAAAAAATCATAAAATATAAAATAACAATAATATAAATACATAACATGTTTTTTTTAAATACAATTAAAAAAAAAAAAAACTTTTAAAAAGGAGAAGATAAAATAAAGCATTTAAATGTAAATAAAACCTTTAAAAACCATGCAAAAAACTCAATAAAAACTTTGGGAAAAACTAAATTTTAATAAAATAGTTTTAAATAAAAAGTTTTAAAAACAAAAAAAACTAACCCTAAAATCAAAATGTTTAAAAATATATAAAAAATATATATATCAATTAAAAAAAAATTAAAAATGTCAATTACAAAATAATAATAATAAAAATTAAAATTAAATACAAATTAAATAAAAACAAATTACAAAATTTATTTAAAAAACAAACAAACAATTTAAATAAAACAACAAAATACAAATACAAATAAGGAAAAGCAATTAATGGGTAGTGGGGGAGAGAGGGAGGTTACGTGGTGGAGTGTGAGCGAGGGGAGGGTTGTGCACATGGTGGTAACAAGAGGTTGGGGGAGGGTAGGGTTGTACATATGGTGGTAACAAGAGGTTGGGGTAGTAAATATAACCTCTAAAAAAAATGAGAACTCTGGAGAGTTCTTGTCAAGTTGGTAACTTTGTTAACATCAACCCTTTCAACATCCATGCAACATGTGTCAAAGATATCATCTTGCTTGAAACAATCTTGGGAAAATATATTCACATATACAGTCTTTTAGATCTACTTGACTTGAAAATTGTTTCATTTTAGACAACAAGTTTTAATATGTTAGAAAAACATGGCCATATGCATATGGAGCTTCTTCTATGAACAATGTAAATGGATTCACGGACCAAATGACTATTATATTTGATGGTTATTGTTGACCATTTGATGTATGATGATACTTATTTTGTAGTAATGGCTCGGTAGCTTTGTTTTAGGAAGGCATGACTTGCATAATTGACACATTTTCCATTGTACATCTCTCTCTCTCTCTCTCTCTCTCTCTCTCTCTCTCTCTCTCTCGTATAATACACTTGATTTTAAAAATAACACTTTATTTTGTGTCTTTCATTAATTCAAAATGTAAATATATTTGGTTAATAGACAATTCAAGTATTATGTTAAAACTAGAGGTAGATATATTTGTATGGAACTGAATATAAAGTATCTTCCATAATGGTTTATAGAACAAGTTACTTAAAAATTGTTTTGATTCAAACTCGTGACTAGAACAAAGATCAAGAAAAAAAAAATTGTAACTTAATGATGATGATGATGATGAGTGAAGCATGTCCCTCAATGATAAGTGAAACATTCACTTAAAACACACAACAATGAAATTTGATTACTTAGTCCTATACCAAAAAAATACCAGAAGTCCTTCAACGGCAACTAATAGCAACATTCCATAATAGGGAGGCAAAAGTAAAGTGAGTCGAGAAAAAAAATCATTTTCATAAAATTATTATCTAGATCAATAGGTTTTATAAAGCAAACTCTAGAAATACAACAATATGTGCTTTGATAAGATAGTAATTTCCATAGTTTTACTTATCTACATTAATGTGTGCAAATATTGGATTTTTTAGATTTTAATATCTTATTTGCTAAAAGGATATATGATTTAGCTCTTATATGTGAGATGAAGAGGCTTCTCATGATTATGCATCAAATGTATTTTTCTTGATTTCATTTATTTCATAACCATTATGTTATATATATAAAACATGATTTGTACTCTCTACCATTTCCTATTTCCTATAGATTTGGCTTGTTTCGTTAGTCTTTAAATTATTTTATTCAAAAAAAATTGGTAAAAAAATAATTAGATATTACCCCAAAAAAAAATTCAAGTAAATTGATGAATAAAGAAATTTAAAAATAAAACATATTGAACTTTTCACCTTATAACAATATATGTTTTGCATCTTTATAAACAATTGCTAACAATATATGTTTTGCATCTTTATAAACAATTGCTAAAGTAGATTGATAAGTAAAAGAATTTAAAAATAAAACATATTGACCTCTTCACCTTATAACAATGTATCATTGCACCTAAATAGACAATTATTAATTATTATTATTTGCATGTAAGGTATGATTGTCACACCTATCTATTTCTTTTATCTATAATGCATTCGAGTAGACAATCATAGATACTCATTAAATGTGGCTATGTTAGAAAGAATACCACTTTCAGAGTTAGAGAAAAAAAGGCGAAACACTAAACGGTTCATTTGAAACATGTGTGAATAATGAGGCAAAGAGAGGGATTAAATTGGCAAAGGAGAACCCTAGCAAAGCAAAAGGGTAGGAAATCGTGTTACTTACTCAAGTAAATGTTTGGGACAAGCAAACCATAGGTAAAGGCTTGGAATTAGCACTTTTAAATGATATTAAAAGATTAAAGATGTCATGGGAGTTTAAAATTAACAATGAGGATAATGAATAGCTCCTTTTCTAGAATGGTAATTAAGGAATTATCATTTATAAATAATATTAAAATATTAAAGATGTTATGGGAATTCAAAATTAACAATGGTGATAATGAATAGCTCCTTTTCTAGAATGGGAATTATATTCCATAAAGGGTACTATTATTAGTAATCTTTTCGAATGGATTAATTTGTAGTTTAATTATATCATCTAGTCATATCAATGGCCATCTGCAGGCAAATTGCGACCTTGTTCTCCAGAGATTTCCACATGCAGGTAGTCATACGGGGTTGTGTGATGAGTAGGACAGTCTTTCCATGGATTTGGTGGAGGGCACTACAAATCCCATCTCCAATTGTTGATGATGCTACAAGCTCTAGGGAGGAGAATATTATAAAAAGCTTGGTGGGAAATTTGGAACTCTCTACTCTATAATGGCACAAGCTAGAGCACTTATGGAATGATAGTGTGAAGGAGACTCGGGTTTCTAGTAAGTCACCCTCTCATATTCTCTCTAAATAATGTAAATATTTTGTTCTGCCCGGTACTTCAATGTTATAGGGTGAAGGTAAATCAGGGATAGGATATCCGGTACAAAACGTTCTTTCAATTATTTGTCCTTTGGGTCAGGGATGAATGATTGCTTGGATGATTTGAAGCAAGCCTCCACTGTCTCTCCTAGGGCTCCTTCCAATTCGCATAATGATACCCTTTTGGGTACACCATCCATCTCCTCGGGATGGGATGGGATCCTTACCTCCTTAGACCTCGTGGTCTTACATGTAATTTTGGTCTTTGATGGGGTCTTGGGTTTGATGGTACGAAGGAGGTGGGTCATTCAAAGGTTGGGTAGAAGTTTGCACTAAAACATGCACAAGAACATGCATCGCAGGAAGTGCTTCAAGGGATATAGAAACTTATATCAAGGGTCCTTAGAGCAGGTATGGCCCCAAAGAGGGGTTCTCCATTATAATTATGTTTGTGAAAATCCCTGGCTTATGGGTGAGAGCCAAAAAATTATCCCTCCGAAAACATATGGATGTGGCCAAGCTAGAAATAATTATGATTCAGGAGAGTATGGATCATTTCGAGACACTTTCCTTTGATTTAGAGAGACTTTTCCTTGGATGGAGTTTTGTTGACATTAATTCTGCAAGGCTTTCTTAAGGTCTTATTATTGGTTTTTCTTCAAACTTTGAGCTTACTAATAGTTATTCTATTGATTCAGGATTATTGCCAGATTTTTCTTGCAAAGAATTATATCGATCACTCTCCTTTCTAAACTTATATGGTCCTTATGATGGGAAAGAGGCCTTTTGGGAAACGTTGCTTGGCTTCAATTTTATTAGATCTGACAAGTTAATTTTTCGTGGGAGACTTCATTTTCACTATCAATAGGGATGAAATTTGAGGGATCTCAACTCGGGAGGACAAGTTGGAAAACGTTTTTATAGATAAGATGGAGAGGGATGGCCTGGTTGACGTGGAAATTATCCAATTGAAATCGACCTGGTCTAACAATTGGTGTGGAGAAGAGGGAATTTAAAAAAAGGATAGATAGATTTCTTGTTCAAGACAACCTTTTACAAGAAATAGGGGCATATCATTCCTGGGTGGGGTCGGTCTGATGCTATGACCATT
>JZKD02S1533153.1:0-10499 GCA_000966675.3 Picea glauca
TCATCAACCACCAAGGAACACATCCAAGGATCAATCCAAGCACTAAGCAAGGATTCCCTGGAACACATCCAGGGGCCCTAGAACACATCTAGGGACTTATATCATCAACCACCAATGAACACATCCAAGGATCAATCCAAGCACTAAGCAAGGATTCCCTGGAACACATCCAGGGGCCCTAGAACACATCTAGGGACTTATAATAGATTGGTCTCAGACCAAGAACCCCAGTCATATACTGGGGGCCTTAAGAAGGGTCTTTTGTCATGGCACTGACTGTTTGGTCCCAGACTAAGTACCCCAGGAGTGCACTGGGGGCCCTAGATCTCGTCTAGGGTCTTAGCCATTCTTCAGGAGAAATGGCTCTCGCAGCTGCTATAAATTTAACAAAAGCTTCATGGGAAAGCCAGTTCAATAACCTCATTGAATTTTTGGAGGATGAAATTAAGTGGTGGCTTGTTGTATTTGTAAATAAAAATGAAGACCACATGGCATCAGTCGAAAAGTTGCATTCTGAACGTGAATAAATTAAGGAATAATTATTCTCACTCAAGGTTAAACAATATATCACCATCCTACCAATGAAGGAATATATTGAAGAATGGCTCGATAAATCGTTGGCACAAATAGTTAACCTAGAATAACTACCAAGAAGTAGGTATTCCAAGAAGTTTTGAAGCCTAGGTATAAATACATGAAGAACTTGACGTCGAAAGCATCTGTGAGTGTGTGTGTGTGTGTGTGTGTGTGTGTGTGTGTGTGAGAGAGAGAGAGAGAGAGAGAGAGATCTATTGGAAAATTGATTTTCATTGATGTCAAACTTAGAAGAATCCCTAAATCAAAGCCCAAAATCTCCAATGAGTGATGATGATGTGTCCACTTGAAGAAGCCTTGAAGGAGCCTTGGCATAAGTGTATATAACTCCAAAGTGGTCCCCTTATGGCATATATTTTAAGAATGGCCCTCACGGGATGAGATTACACGTGGTTGTTTCCATATGCCCACTTTGAGTTGTACACAAATGGAGCCTTGAAGAATCCCTAAAACCAAGTGAAGTAGCCCCTAAATTCAAGTGAAGAAGCCCCAAAAACCAAGAGAAGAAGCCCCTAAATTTAAGTGAATATGCACCTAAATACAAGAGAATAAGCTCTTAAATCCAAGTGAAGAAGCCCCTAAATCCAAGAGAACAAGCCCCTGAAGTAAAGTAAAGAAGCCCCTAAGGTCGACCATCCTTAAGGAAAAGGTGTGACCCTTGGTCGCACCCCCTCATGTGGAGAAGAATCATATAAAAAGGAGGAGACTCATTTATCATTTGGAACACACCAATTAGACCTACCCAAGGAAGAGGAGCAAATTTCCAAGGGAAGATGAAGTGAAGAAGGGCGAAATTTCAAGGGAAGATGAATTCTTGTGATAGTTTGTTCTAGGGTTTTCTTTGAAGGTCATCTTGGAATTTTTAATATTTGAGTTCCAAGTTTCAAAATCAGAAACGAAAAATTGAGCTCGTGGTGAATCTTACAAGTTTGCAGATTTGAGGTACAGTATTGAGCAGTTTTATATGCAGATTTAAGAAGTGATTTTGGGATTGTATTTGAAGGTTGATTTGATCCTGTATCATCATTTAAAATATTCCAAGGGGATTGGAGTCTCCTTCCAATAGGTGCCGAGAAAATCGGGGAGTGGGTTCTTCCTTCAAGCTGGTGCTTGTAAAATCTTGAAACTACTTAAGAAAAGTTTAGGTGGTTTTCTCCCAGTTGGGTTTCCACGAAAATTTTTGTGTGTAATGCGTATGATTTTATGTGATGATGAATGACATGATTAATGGTTGGTTTTTATGTAGTGCTTGAAGGTTAAAATTGTTGAAATAACTCTATATTGATTCACTCCCACCTCTTAGTATTCTTTAATATTCTAACAACATCCATCCATCTATCATTCCTCTATTATTTTGTGAGTGTATTTTCCTTTGAAGCATTTCCCCTCTTTTTGTCCTGGTCTTTGACCATCTAGCTTTATTAAGTGTGTTTTTCATTTCTAAATCCGATCCCTAACTAAATTTTTCTTTGTCTTCCAAGCTCTTAATACTATTTTATTTCATCCACTTGAGCCCCATCCTAGTCCATTTGGACGAATGCATTTCCTTTAATCGTTTAAGTATCAGGAACATTGTGTTTTGCAATAGGAAAACACTTTATTCGAACTTGAACATCTATGAGTAATTATTTTTTACTCTCTCGTAGAGAGGTATTCCAAGAGTTCATAACATATGTGGTTTCATAATTTTTATAAAGCAATGAGATCTCGTGTGTGTTTCTCATATGCATCTTATGATTCTAAATGAATGAAATCATTTAAAGCTCTTTGATTTCTAGGCCATTAGTCTTATGTTCTATCTATGAGTCCTGCTTCAAAAAAAAAATCTCAATAACTGAAATAATGGATGTAGTTGTTTTGTTATTGCATGTGAGATTATTATCTTTCTATTATAATTCATTTATTATTCGTTTAGTTATTTTACCACCTAGTCCACTCACAAGTGTTGATGTTATGAATGGATGAATCTTTTCTTTAAGCAAGTATATTGAATATTTGAGTGAGAAAGAGGAGTACCACCTCTATAAAAACAAAGGGGGGGATATTGATTAGTCCTTCAAGAATACCCTAGGAGGTTGACTCTTGTCCCTAACAAGAAAATAGATCAACAATCTCTTTCTTGGAAAGTGGGAGATGGAGGATGCTAAGGATGGAATAATTCAAAGAGATTGTAGTGTAGATAGGGGTATAAACCTCGATGTGGTGCCAGGTAGAGGAGAATGGACACGTGGTGGAGAGCCTGGCAGGGCCTTAAACACAACCCACCAACTCCCATCTTCTCACCATTAAGATGGGGGTAAGGCCAAGCAGTCAGGCCCATGGGAAGAGGCCTCTCGCACGAGCGAGGAGGACGAGCGCACAGAGCACTAGGAGCATAGCCATTATGGCCAAGCATGTCACAATGAGCCCCAAGTTTATCAGCGATCTGGGAAGGGAGAAGATGCATTCTGAATCATGTAAGCCGAAGTCTGAGTTTTTTGAGCGTAGGTGCACAATTGGCCACCAGATTGATATTCTGGTCATAACTCTGCTCCTCCTCATGCCAAGGGAAAGAGGCCGACCTCGTAGAGGTGTAGCTTGGTATGCTTTAGCTGCTCGCCGAAAGAGGCAACAGAATTTCGAACGAGCGTTGTCCATAGCTAGGACACGGAGAGCCCAAACACACAAAAGAGCTCGAACGCCTCCCATGGCCTATGTGAAGGAGGTCTACCCGACAGAACTAGTCCAAAATCCTCCAGAGCACCTCCTCTTCACCGTTCCTAACAATTGGGATCCGCCCATATGCTTTCTCAGTGAAGATACTCAACGAGCCACAGGAACACAACACACTGATAAGAATGATGGCCAGGTGACAAAATTCCCCATTTGCTATGTTGAGGAAGAACTCCCGAGCGAAGGGGATCCAACAACAACTTCAACAGTAGGTGAATTCTCCATGGAAGTGGTTCACCAGGAAGCCCAAAGCGGACAGAAGGACCCATATGAGGCAAGCAAGATGAAGGATTGTTGGGAGAGGGAGGATGGCAGGGCCCCTGCACCACTCCTCCACCCGGATAACTTGGAGTTGGTTTTTGAAACATGAAGCCTGGTGGAAGACCAAATCCACCGTGGCCTCCAAATTCATCAACGCCTAGACATGTTGTTCACCGCATACTCCGACACGTCACCAGGGGGACAGTGCCCAACATGTGCTCAACCCTTCGTGCTACAAGCCAAAGCTGGAATGAATGACGGGGATGTTTATCCCACCGGGTAATTACATTATTATTGATTCCAGTTAGAGAAACTATTTTGCTTCGAACCAGTGCTCTAGATCAATATGTTGTTAGGATTAAGTTAAAGAGACATGCTCAGACTAAAGGCCGACATATCTTCTGGTTTCCTTCGGGCAGGACATTTGGCCGACAATTTTTTGAAACATATAGCATAGGAAGACAGTTGTCTCGGTTTCCATTTTTCGGCGGGACAGTTGGCCTTCCAAAGGTTTTTGTAAGACAACACAGCTAATACAATAGGATCTTCCCTTTTTTACTTAAAAAAAAAAAGATAGGGATATAATATGGGGTACCCAAGGGGAATAATAATAGAGGTTAATATGTATTTTTATGCATGGAGGCCATTTTTAGTAATAAGACCTAGTTTGAACACAATAAATGTGAGAAGGATTACTAGAAGGTTCCTTCTCTAGAATGTTCTTAGGTGGTAGGTAGTATTATATAAAGAGGTGTAAGCAATGTAATAGGAATGGTTGTTGAGTATTGTATTTGGAGCATAGCTCATTAGGAGGTTCCCCCTCGAAGAGGCAAGTGAACGAGAGTGGATCCCTTCCTTAAAATGATTAATTGTAAGGTGTTTCCCTACCTTAAGGGTTTGATATTAATAAAGAGTGAAGCATTCTATGTTTTCTTGGATATATTGTAAGTGTTTTTATTTAGATCTATGGTACATAATAGAGATTCTAGTCATAAAAACCACGGGGAAATTGATCTGACTGCTTGGGAATAAATGATAACTCTGACATCACATGCGCTGCGTGTAAATTTTCCTCCTTTTAGGTCTTATTTATACCATTTCATTTATTTTTTAATTGTGTAATGTGCTTAATAAATTCATAAGTAAATGAATCCATATCATTGTAGAACACTCACAAATGATATGATTTTGGATTTAATCTGAAATGTGATCTTACCTTCCTCTACTTGTGAGAACAACCCTTTATGACATTAAGGATGCCACATCATTCCCAAAAAAGAATTCAACCCTTCAAAGTACAAAAACTGCTACATGATTCATTGATATTAGAATGGTGTGTTTTTATCAAAGCTTATTCCTCAACTATCGCTAATTCATTGATATCAAAATGAATTATTTTCATAAAAGATTATTCCAACTAATCAGATTCATTTATATGAACTAAGATCTTTCATGGTTGTCTCAAAACCAATTTTATTTTTTCCACATCTAGATTCAAACTCATCAGAACCAATCATCTCTATGTCTGACATGTCATATAGTTGGCTTAGGTTGATGGAAAGTTGGTCTGGACTGTTGGTTGTCATTGATTTCAACCCTTGGAGAGTGATATTGTAGATTTATGTCAACCCTTAGTGATTGATGTCAACCCTTGGAGAAGTCCGATAACGAATTCCGGTAACACAAAGGCATGGGTAAGGGACTCGAGTCTGTTTGAGGTATAAAGGCATGAAGATCAGTGAATTTACAGGTAAGACTATTCTAGATGGATAGTATATGTCATGTCATTTATGATGATATGTGGAACGTCACATAACTCCTCATGGTTAGAGAGTTATGGCCATATGAAATTGGAGAACCCTCATGAGTTATCTAGAAGCCCATAGAAGGTCAAAGAAGTCAATTATTCTAGAGTCTTCTAGAAGAAGTGTACTAGTCAAATTGATGGTAACTAGGAGTTAATCATGAGTATAGTTGTTGCATTAAGAAAATAATTAAAAATAAATTAGTAGCAACAAGAAGTTGTGAGTTTGGTAATTATGCTAAAGTAGTTGTGATGATAAGATTGAATAGTCAAAGTGGTTGACCAAGAAATAAATTAAATAATAAAGTGGTTGCAATAAGAAGTTAGTTAAGGACAAAGAAGTTATGAATTGACTAATTATAGAAAAGTTAGTTGCAACAAGAAGTTGTGAGTAAAGATACATTATTTAAATAATAAAGTAGTCAAAGTGGTTGCAAAGAGAAATTATTTAAATAATAAAGTGGTTGCAACAAGAAGTGGTGAGTTTACTATTTATGGATAAGTCAAAGTGGTTGCAAAAGAAATTAATTAAATAATAAAGTTAGTTGCAACTAGGAGTAGAGAACTTACTATTTGTGGAAAGTGGTTAAGTTAAGTGGACAAAGTGGTTAAGTGGACAAAAGTTGATACTTCCAGATAAAGCTACTTGGAGAGTATAAATAAGAGAGAAAGGGTCTCCCATTAGCACCTATTGAATATTATTGAATATCTATTTTGAGAAAGGTTATTTGGGCAGGTATTATTGATAGAGAAACACTGTGACATGAAAAGTGCGGCAGAAAAATCGTAGCAGAAAAAATATGGCAAAAAAATCGCGGCAACAGAATCACGACAGAAAAATCGCGGCAACAGAATGCTACAAAAAGAAAAAGGTATGGTTTTCATATGTGTAGTGTTGAATCTATGAATCTAGATGAGGGTTTGCCTTGTAAATCTGTTGGATGTCCTCTTGGAAGTTTAGGGCTTGCTATAGATTTGATCTGAGGCAAATCCACTGAAGTTTAATATTGGTTCATGTTTGAGGGCTTTTGGTTGAGGTATGTTGTTGAAGTTATTGGTACAGATAGAGGTTGTATAACAATGAGGTTGTGGCACATGCTTGATGTGAGGTTTTATGGTATTTGATTTATGGAGAGTGTGGTGCATTGCTAGAGGTATCTTGTTGGTTATCTTGGTGTGTGTTATTAATATGTGGTAGAGGTATATGAATGGGTACATAGATGAGATACATACTTGAAGTACATGGTGATCTTGATACATCTTGTTGAGGCATACTTTGGTTTGTTGTTGATACATGATTGGTGCATGTTGTTGGTTATCTTTATATGGTGTTGATGTACATGGTTGATGTACATGATTGATGTGCATTGTTGGCACATGGTTTGAGTGGTATTCTTGTGATTTTGGATATGATATCTATGTTATCAGATCTTATATATTGAGGAGAGTATTGGTAAATGTTGTTGGTGTATTTAGTTTTGTTGGTATATGTAAGGCACAGGTACATGACAGTGGCACANTCTGTTTGAGGTATAAAGGCATGAAGATCAGTGAATTTACAGGTAAGACTATTCTAGATGGATAGTATATGTCATGTCATTTATGATGATATGTGGAACGTCACATAACTCCTCACGGTTAGAGAGTTATGGCCATATGAAATTGGAGAACCCTCATGAGTTATCTAGAAGCCCCTATAAGGTCAAAGAAGTCAATTATTCTATAATCTTCTAGAATAAGTGTACTAGTCAAATTTATGGTAACTAGGAGTTAATCATGAGTATAGTTGTTGCATTAAGAAAATAATTAAAAATAAATTAGTTGCAACAAGAAGTTGTGAGTTTGGTAATTATGCTAAAGTAGTTGTGATAATAAGATTGAATAGTCAAAGTGGTTGACCAAGAAATAAATTAAATAATAAAGTGGTTGCAACAAGAAGTTAGTTAAGGGCAAAGAAGTTATGAATTGACTAATTATAGAAAAGTTAGTTGCAACAAGAAGTTGTGAGTAAAGATACATTATTTAAATAATAAAGTAATCAAAGTGGTTGCAAAGAGAAATTATTTAAATAATAAAGTGGTTGCAACAAGAAGTGGTGAGTTTACTATTTATGGATAAGTCAAAGTGGTTGCAAAAGAAATTAATTAAATAATAAAGTTAGTTGCAACTAGGAGTRGAGAACTTACTATTTGTGGAAAGTGGTTAAGTTAAGTGGACAAAGTGGTTAAGTGGACAAAAGTTGATACTTCCAGATAAAGCTACTTGGAGAGTATAAATAAGAGAGAAAGGGTGTCCCATTAGCACCTATTGAATATTATTGAATATCTATTTTGTGAAAGGTTATTTGGGCAGGTATTATTGATAGAGAAACACTGTGACATGAAAAGTGCGGCAGAAAAATCGCAGCAGAAAAAATATGGCAAAAAAATCACGGCAGCAGAATCACGACAGAAAAATCGCGGCAACAGAATGCTACAAAAAGAAAAAGGTATGGTGTTCATATGTGTAGTGTTAAATCTATAAATCTAGATGAGGGTTTGCCTTGTAAATCTGTTGGATGTCCTCTTGGAAGTTTAGGGCTTGCTATAGAGTTGATCTGAGGCAAATCCACTGAAGTTTAATATTGGTTCATGTTTGAGGGCTTTTGGTTGAGGTATGTTGTTGAAGTTATTGGTACAGATAGAGGTTGTATAACAATGAGGTTGTGGCACATGCTTGATGTGAGGTTTTATGGTATTTGATTTATGGAGAGTGTGGTGCATTGCTAGAGGTATCTTGTTGGTTATCTTGGTGTGTGTTATTAATATGTGGTAGAGGTATATGAATGGGTACATAGATGAGATACATACTTGAAGTACATGGTGATCTTGATACATCTTGTTGAGGCATACTTTGGTTTGTTGTTGATACATGATTGGTGCATGTTGTTGGTTATCTTTATATGGTGTTGATGTACATGGTTGATGTACATGATTGATGTGCATTGTTGGCACATGGTTTGAGTGGTATTCTTGTGATTTTGGATATGATATCTATGTTATCAGATCTTATATATTGAGGAGAGTATTGGTAAATGTTGTTGGTGTATTTAGTTTTGTTGGTATATGTAAGGCACAGGTACATGACAGTGGCACANGGTTGTTGTTGCAACTCCCAATGTTGCAACTATGGTCGTTGTTGCAAATCCTAGTGCTGCAACTCATAGTGTTGTGAGTCGCGATGCTGAAACTATCACTAGACCGTTGTTGCAACTCCGCAACAACTCACCAATAAACCATATAATTGTCACCAGGGAACGACTAGTTAGCCAAAAACCGCTTGGGAATACGACGAAGGAAATTGGGTGTCGGTATGGAAAGGGCAACTCAACCACCACATGCAATGGCCAATTTTAGTCAGTATACACCTAATGTTTGCCTTCTTTCAGGAAATACAATGTCACAATGAGACAACTCGATTCTTGTGGCTATCCATCAATCTTCTTAGCTCACTTTAGAATTAGTCATTTTGTATAAATACGCCCGATCTCGCTGAGCTAGGGGATGGATGAAATCAAGAGATAGTTTGTCAAATGGAATTGTATTGAAGCTTCATATTTTCATTTAATCAAAGTTCTGTTTAGTTCATGTTCAATTGATGGTGTGTTGAGTGTTTGAGCGTCTACTGCATTCTTAAGTCAATACCTCGTCTAAGGAAGCATGCCCCCCTCCTTAGCTTGGTATTGTTTGTATCTTTTACAGTTCGTAGAAGTAGTTTAATTGTGTTGCTATTTTCTTATTTATTTCCAACAATTCCTTCATTAACATCTTGTTGTTCTCCATTGTTGTAGCTTTTGATTGCTAACCTTGCAGGGTAGTGATCTTTGATTGAGAGGCAAGTAGTTGTAGTTTATCTTCCTTATTTATTTCCAACATTTCCTCTATAAAAACATCGTGTTGCAACTCTGTTGTTTTATCATTGTTGTAACTCATATGTCGCCACCACTTTATGAGGACATTTATGAACCTTGTTTGTTGAATGGTTGAAGTGTACCTGTAAAATATTTAATTCCTTTTCATTTATTTCCAGCAATTCCTCTATTTAACTTTGTTGTAGCATTAGTATTACCT
The DNA here is from genome assembly GCA_000966675.3 of Picea glauca. NCBI lineage: Eukaryota > Viridiplantae > Streptophyta > Pinopsida > Pinales > Pinaceae > Picea > Picea glauca. Next base: position 9,481 of record JZKD02S1533153.1, read on the forward strand.
TTCTTCAATTCTGGTTGTTGTAACTCATGGTGCAGTAACTCACGTTGCTACAACTCTGCATCTATATTTCTAATTAACAATTGTGTGGTTTGACAATTGAGATATCTTATTTTCCTTGTTTACAAGCATAGTGTGGTTTGTTTCTTATAATTTGAGGTACATGAGCCATAACATAGCATAGTTATTGTGGTAATCAAGATCACCTTAATACTTGGACAAGTCACCTTTACTTTCATGCAAGAATGATTTACTTTACCACAAGTGTGATTTACTTTCCTGCAAGAGTGCTTTACTTTTCCACAAACATAATTTACTTTCCTACAAAAGTGATTTACTTTTCTTCAAGTGCGATTTTCTTTCTTTCAAGAGTGTCATTTACTTTCCTGCAATGTGTGATTTCATGCAAGTGTGGATTTAGCATAGTTTAATTTGATGACTTGTTACGACATTTTGGTGTCTTTCCTTGAGATATTCATTCAAAAGTACTACAAATCATTGGCAATTACAACATTATACTTGCATACACAGTGCACTTTTATCGCACAATATATAGTTTGGGAAAATCCCAACCCAATCCACGTATGAGTGACAACTATGGGAGTACCTACCCACTGTCACCTTAGATAGAGACTTCCCTCGCTTTAGTGATGATGAAATCACCACAATGGGGGAATCCCAGTGACCCTAGGGGGATTGAGATGGAAACATGAGATGATGTTGAGTGGATCCACTATAGGTCAATCTTGGAGGTGAAGAAAGGCTTGAGGAAAGGTATTATGAAAGGGTAAATGGTTGCCAAGGGTTGTGTACCTACAAAACAATGATATCCCTGCCTGGAACAAGGCAAATGATGAGCAAACAAGCCTTTAGCCAATGGGGATTCAGGAAGAAACCTTGATGTCCCAAATTGCAGAAATATTTAAGTGTATAAATAAACAACAAACAATTACCAATAGCTGCAAATTAAACCACCAAAATCAAGTATAAGATGACGGAACCTAAGCTAGGAATGACTAGTT
>JZKD02S1533164.1:0-10499 GCA_000966675.3 Picea glauca
AAATCAGACAGAGAAGAAAATAAAGGTATTGAGAACAGATAATGGTGGAGAATTCTGCGGAAATGAATTCGAAGAATTCTGTAAGAAGTGTGGTATAGCAAGGCAGAAGACTACCGCATACACTCCTCAGCAGAATGGAGTTGTAGAAAGGATGAACAGGACATTGATGGAAAAAGCAAGGAGCATGCTCAGCGGTGTCAGGTTAGGACAAGAATTATGGGCAGAGGCAGTGGGTACAGCATGTTACCTGGTCAATCGATCACCTTCATCGGCGTTGGATGATAAAACTCCACACGAGGTGTGGTCTGGAAAGAAACCCTCTCTTCAACATCTTAGAGTGTTTGGTTGTGATGCTTATGTACATGTTCCAAAGGAAAATAGGAGTAAGCTAGATAATAAAGCTGAAAAGTGTATCTTTATTGGTTATAAAGATGGTGTAAAAGTTTATAAGATTTGGAACCCAGAAACCAAGAAAATTGTTTACAGTCGAGATGTTGTTTTCAGAGAGGTAAAAGATGTGTCCAAACAGTAATTCCCACCAACGCAAGACGAACCTGAGAAAATAGAGATTGAGTTGTGTTAACTCCTCGAATAAACTTGCCCATTTATTTGTTTTTCTTTAGGTGTTAGGTTGTCACTTCAAGTTATTTTTGAGTTTCTTTGGATGCAAGCTTAGGTATCTGCTTTTGTCCTAGGAATAAATGAGGTCCATAAAGTCTTCTTTTTGTAAATTGGCATGACTCACTTTCAGCAGCTAACCAATGTCCAAAAGATTCATTGTGTGTTGTGGAAAGCGCCCACTTTCAATAGCTAAGGACGTCGTTTCATCAGTTAATGCACTGTGGAAAGTGACAAAGCGTAAAAGGTCTGACAGTCAGTGCGGACATGGAACGCTGTGGAAAGTACCTACTTTCCGCGGCTAAGGAACATTTTCAAGTAATATGGCACGCTATTGGGAGTATCCACTTTCCGCAGCTAAGGTGAGTTTTCTATAAAAAGGTGCGCTGTGGAAAGTACATACTTTCCGTAGCTAACAGGGGTTTTCAAAGGAGTCGCATGCTGGTGAAAGTAGCAAGCGAGCGTGGTGGCAGAAGAGTTCTCCATGAACCGTTGCTGCATGAAGCGGGAATCACGTGCTCGTTATCCATGTATGAAAGAAATGATGAGGTGATCACCCCCACGTCAGAACAAATCCAAGACATGCGCCAGTGGGAGTGGGCGATCATAGAAATTCAATCATGACTGTCAGGATATGACGGAAATNTAAATTAATCTCGGATTAAGGGATTAGGGTTTTGGTATCTACGGAATACCTAAAAACATTGTATATATTGTATGGCGAATGGTGAAATTCGATATAATGAATATAAGAAAGGTTTTCTCGGTTGAGGGTTTCCGCTATAAAAATCTATGTGTACTATGTGTATGAGTGATTGATTAATCTTTGTCTTGCTTAAGAATCTATATGCATTTCTTTACTTCACAAGTTTAAAACTTACAGTTGGAACTGAAACTTCCTGAAACTATTACCTCCCAGCCAACTAGGAACAGAGTATCTTCGGCTCCCTAGCTCCAGGAAATCAGATTTCCTGGCCCCCGAGCCCAAAATCTCAGCAACCCAATCCACTAGTAAAAACCCACCAAGAAATTTTGCACCCTTCCTCCTCTGGTTTCTCCTTCTCCTTCCAACAAAAAAATCCATCCTCTCCCAAGTCCAACCCCCTCTTCTTTATCTTCCTCTCTAGAATTCCCCCCCTCATTCAATTCTCAGATTCCTTATATTTTCATTAATTTTTTCACCTACCTTTAATACAATAAAATAATCCCCTCCCTTTTGTTACATTACTTAATTCAAAATAATAAATAATAAAATGATTGAAATATATTTATTTCAATAAATAAATTTTTATTTACCTTAATAAATTATGATCATTATTTAATCAAATCAGGCTCTTACATACACTCACCCTTCAAGAAACTTCACCCTAAAGTTATAGTAATTTACAATACAATGGTAATAATACATGATTCATACATCCAGATCAAATAAGCAACATCATCAATTTAAAACTCTTATACATACTAGTGTACATGTGCAAGGCATGTATGCGTAGTTATCACATACAGGACTCACACGTGTGCTAATGACAATAATTATCACATCTAATGCAATTCATGTATGCTTCCAATCCAATCAGCAATTCCATTCATTTCATAAAGAATAATAAACCATTTAAAATATTCGCAGAATCCTTCAATTATAATAGTTTAACACAAGCAACATTCACTTAGATAATTTTAGTTCAATTAAGCAATTTATTTTTAAACAAAAGGAAGTCAAGCAGTTCTGCTATGAGATTAAAACTCCATATACTCTCAACTACCTCTAATCATCCTTCCTCCCTAACTTACTTCCATATTCCATCCCTATCCTTCCTATGTTGGATTATCCTCTAGCGTCAACTATATTGACCTAACTCCAGATAGAACCCGTACGCGGAAGTATCAACTACCTTGACCAAGCTTCGGGGAAACTAACACTCATCATCACACATATAGGTGAGTGTGATCTAACACCGTCCTCCCATGACTCCAGGTTTCAGAGGATACACCGTGGGAAATGCCTCCACCCCTCCTGATAGAACTAGGGTCAACACCCTATCATGGACCATACAGTGGAACTATGTTGCTGGCATTTTATCATTGTATATTCAGTTTCAGGCAGTCTCTCTACATGAAAACCTACACTTTCCCACATATTATAGAAATTCATTTTAACCAACATAAGTTAACATGTTAAGATTCCAACCATATTATTTCTCAGTCGATGCTCATGACATCAACCATTTATTACCATCCTCCCTTTGTCCATTTCATATCCCATTAATATGCAAATTAGTTTATAACACAAACTCATACATATCTATACATTATTATCATGCAAATGCATTTAATCATATCATTAACTTGGTATCTACATACCAATAGCTTTAAATTTCAAAATTTTCAAGCTAGATTTAGGTTGCATAATATCCATCATAATTAAAATAATGATAAACATTCATAGTATTGGCATTCACATAGGTCCATATGTCTAAAATTTGAAGTGTATCATTAATAGTTTCACAGTGAATAAGCAAATAAGATATGATTAGGCCATAAGTAATTCTAGTTTTCGTAGTCAAAATGTGGCATTACATACACCCAACCTTCAAGAAACATAGTCTCGAGGTGGTCAAAAAATTGAGGGAGGATCTCATCGTAAGGTCTTTGCATCCTCTCAAGTAGCAAATCCTGGGATATACTTGTTCCACTTGACCTTAACTTGGTCTACAAGATGATTCCTGAGTTGTCAAACCCTACGGTCCACTATGCGTAATGGTTCGACCATGATGATTCCCGCATCTAAGACCTGCAATTCTTTCCAATTTATTTTATGAGATTCGTGAGCAACATAATGGCGTAGAACAGATACATGAAAAACATTATGAGTTTTGGGATGGCAATACGGGGTGATAGGCAATGGGTCCAATTCTCTCTTGGATTTTGAACGATCCTATAAATCGATGCGACAAATTTGTCCCTTTCCCAAACCGAATGGTACTCTTATTAGGCCTGATACAAATGAAACCATGATTTCCAACTTTATAACTTCAATTAGTCCTAGATGCATCAACATAACTTTTATGCCTATCCTGCACCTACTTTAATCGTTGTTTGATCTGAATCACTTGTTCCTCCATCTCTTGAATCAATTATGGCCCTACTGTCACTCGATATTCTAATCTTTCCCAACTCAACGGTGTCATGTATGGCCTTCCATACAGAGCTTCATAGGGTGCAATTCAAATGGAGTTGTGAAAACTGTTATTGTAGGCGAACTCTACCAAAGGTAGGTACTTATCCCAATGGCTTTGATTATCCATAACATACATCCTAAGAATGTCTTCCATAACCTGATTTACTCTCTCTTTTTTCCCATCTGTATCAAGATGATATGTTGTGCTCAAGTTCAAGTGAGTCGCCAACGTTGACTACAAACTTGTTCAAAACCTAGAGGTAAACCGAGAGTCCCTATCTGAAATTATCTTCTTTGGTAACCCATGCATACAGATAAATTCACTTATAAAAACACATGGCACATCAGTGACATTGTAAGTGTCTCTAACTGGAATAAAATGAACACTCATGGTCAAATTATAAATTATAACAAGAATGGCATTGTGCCTCAGTGATGTGAGTGGCAATCCCACAATGAAATCCATAGAAATGACTTCCCACTTGGACATAGGAACATCATGTGGTTGTAGGAGACTTGTCGGGTGGTGATGATAAACCTTCACTTGTTGACATTGAAGACATGTGGCGATGAAATGGAATACATCACGCATCATGCATGCCAATAAGAAAAGCTTCTCCATATCTGTGTACATTTTCTTCACACCCGGATGCGCACAGTAAAGTGCTATATGGGCTTCCTTGAGTATGATGCTTTGAATATCCCCACCCTCGGGGATGTACATCATTCCCTAATATCTTAAAAATCCATCTGCTTCAAGGCTATATCCTTCATACTTTGGTTCTAACTGACCACTCTGGAGGGCCGAAGTAAACTTTAAATACCAACTATCTCCAAGAAGTTTCCCCAACACTCGCTCCCTCATATTAACTTTTAAGGGCACCAAAGAGAAGATACATGGTCTTCTGCTCAGGCCACCCATGAACACATTCTCCTTTCCATTTATATAAGAAATTCCAAAACCGTACTCAATCATAAACTCACTCCATCGTCTTTTCCTAGCATTGAGATCCCTTTGAGTGAAGAGATGCTTTAAGCTTTCATGGTCCTTTTTGAGCTCAAAGCTTCGTCCCACTAGATAATGCCTCCAAAGCTTCAGAGCTAGCATTACAGCTGCCAACTCTAAATCATGAGTAGCATGTTGCTTCATCTTTATTGATGCACATGCTATAACTCCCCCATATTGCATTAGCACAGCCCCCAATCCTTGATTTGAGGCATCTGTGCAGACTATGAAGTCTTTTTTCTATATCTGGCACTCGTAGAATTGGCACACTGGTTAGTAACATTTTAAGCTCGATGAATGCAATATCGCATTTCTTGGTCCATTCATACCTGACCCCCTTGTGTTGAAAGTTTGATCTATATGGATATCGGTGGCCACCCACCTTTTCCAACTGGCTCAAAACAGTTTTTGACAATTTTGGCAATTTACTATTTTTAGTAGTTTTCACTTTCGGGGCCATTTTGAGGGCCTAAATGAAGGTTTTTCAGTATCGAGCTCCTCAATGATATTTGAATGCATGATTGAGCCCCCAAAATGAATCTCCTCGACGATACCTTTCCAACGGGCTATCACACGCCTAAAACGGAGATCGTATGCAAAATTTACGACCCTGGGAAGTTCATGTACTAACTTACCCAAACGGGGCCCACATGACTTTTGGCGCTTCATCTCCTAGGGTTAGGTTTTTGGATGTCTAGGGTTTTTGGCATTCTTGATTATTGTAAAAAGGCCTTCAAAGCCTCATTGTAATTTTCTTCTGGTGAATGCGCACTGCCGTCACATCTCTTCTCAAAGATAAGCCGCCACCATTCCAGCAAGTTTGTTTCCGCTGCATTTTACAGTTTTAGCTTATTTCGTTATTGAATAGAAAACCAGTTTTGTTGTATCTTTGTTATTTTTTGTTAAGAACCTGTTAATAATCTGTATTCATTTTGTTCTGCTCATAAAATCCAGATCAGTGGTATCAAAGTGGTTTTCTCGTTGTCGTCTTAATGCATGTCCCCAACGAGGTCGGAGTACAAAGAGTTGGGTCTCGAGCTTGTTTCTCTTGAGGACGGAAGCTCTCACACGCCCAAGCGACCTCCCATGGCAGGAAAAAAGAAAGATGATGGGACAGGAGATCCTTTCAAACTTTTTATTGAGAAATCCCTCACGCAACAGAGGAAGGAGATGATGGATAGTTTCGTGCAAATCCTTCGGCGACTACCAACAAGCGACGCATCTTCTTCGAACGGAGGCGCCGCCCCCTTCAAGGTACAAATAAAATTTGATATTCCTATATTTGAAGGTCAGATAGATGCAGATGTTGTAGACAGATGGTTGAATCTACTAGAAGGGTATTTTTCTGTTCATAAATTTTTGAATAGAGAAAAGATTACTTTTGCGCTCCTCAAAGTCGTTCCCCATGTCAAAGATTGGTGGGAAACTTTCTGTGAGCAAAAGGAAACAGAGAAAACCTCATTATTTTCAGTCACGACCACCTGAGAATCCTTCAGAGATGCTATTAAGGAACAATACTACCCTATCGGAATTTATGACGACCTGTATACCAAATGGACCACAGTGTGGCAAGAAAGAGACCAAGCAGTGCCAGATTTCACAAATATCCTCCATACCTTGCACACCAAGTTGGGTATCAAAGATTCGGAGAGACATCTAGTGCTCAAGTATCGCGGTGCTATGCATAGATAAATCTAGACCAAAATGGAATTTATGTACATCTCATCCTTGGGCGCGGCCTACCGATATGACGTGAAAATCGAGCAGAAGCTCAAACAAAAGACGCGGCAATTTGGGCGTGGGAACCCCTCACAACAAAAGACAAAAAAGGGCAACCCCAACCCATCGAACAAATGATAGAGCAAAGATGGACAGTATCAGGAAAACCAGTACAAGCCACAAGCAAAGAAGGACATCAGAAAGACAAAGAAAGATACCGAGAAGTGGTGCAACTTCCATAAGAGCCCTTGGCATAACACTGTTGACTGCCGCTCAAAGCAGTCGTTGGTGGCCAAAGTGAAAGTCTCTTAATCAGATGTGGATTATAACTCCGAGACAGAACCAGAAAGGGCAAGATGGATCATTGATGCGAAACCCAATGCCACCGTTGCTACCACCAAGATCCAGCCTGGTGAACCAGATGAGCCAGAAGGAGAGTGCCTCTTTCATTCACAAATGTGGGTAAAAGGCACCCCACTACACTTCATCGTTGATAGCAGTATCCAGAAGAACCTCATCTCAGTAGAGGTCATCAAGCGGCTAACCCTACCAACAACGCCGCACCCACAACCCTACACCATTGGATGGCTCTGCCAAGGAAGCAATCTATGTGTCAGCCAACAGTGTCGACTGTCATATGGAATCAAGCCCTTCAAAGACAAAGTATTGTGTGATGTTTCTCCTCTCAAAGTTTGTGATGTTCTTTTGGGCCAACCTTATTTATGGAAACTTCATGGTGTACATTATTCTAGGCCTCGTAGTGTTATTATTACTTTGAATAGGAAATTATCCAGGATACTCGAGGCAGTCCCACCTAGTGTTATTTCCTTGATCTCTGCTAATCAATGCAAGAAGGTCATCTCTCAGACGGGGAAGATTGTCTTCTTCATGATTCGTTCTCAGAATAAGTGAAAGATCGTAGACACATCCAAGGTCTCTACAGCCGACCTCTCCACATAGTAGAAACAAGTAGATAAGGTCGTGAAGAGTACTCGAATATCTTCTCCTCACCTATAGGGGTACCTCTGCACTGTCAGGTCAAGCACCCCATCAATCTGACGGGCGCACTGCTACCCAATGAGCCAGTCTATCGTTGTTCTTTGTTAGAGAATGAGGAGATCAAGCGACAGATCCAATAACTACTCCACAAGGGGCACATCCGCCCCATCTCATCACCTTGTGGGAGCCCAATCATTATGGTACAGAAGAAATATGGAACCTGGCGACTCTGTATTGATTACCGGGCTCTAAATAAAATCACTATCAGAAACTAGTACCTGATTCCCTAAATCGATGACCTCCTTGATCAACTCACAGGGGCAAAATACTTCAGTAAGATTGATCTGAAGTCTGGCTACCACTAGGTCTCGATAGAACAAACAGATGTATGGAAAACCACCTTCAAGTCAAAGGAAAGACTTTTTGAATGGTTGGTCATGCCCTTTGGTTTGACAAATGCTCCAGCCACTTTCATGAGGATGATGGACGATATCCTATGACCATTCACCAATACTTTTGTAGTGGTGTATCTAGATGACATTCTAATTTACAGCAAGACTTGGGTCGAATGCTTGAAGCATATTCAACAGGTTCTGCACACCTTGCGACAGCACAAGCTATACGCCAACCTAGAAAAATGCTCATTTGGCATGGACAGGGTCCATTACCTGGGCTACATCATTGATCAGCATGGAGTACATGTGGATCCAGCCAAAATCCAAGTCATCCATGACTGGCTAGCCACAACAACACTCACTGAGCTTTGGAGCTTCTTGGGACTTGCTAATTTCTACCGCAGGTTCGTGTTGGGTTTCTCCCATATTGCATGGGCCCTCAGCCAAATAAATAGGGGTGGTGGTAAGGCAAAATTTGCGTGGGGCCAGTCCCAACAACAAGCATTTGATGATTTGAAGCAGAGCTTGTGCTCAGCCTCGGTACTTTCACTACCAGACCTAAAACATCCCTTTGAGATCGAGAGAGATGCTTCAGACTATGTTGTGGGCGTCGTTCTCACTTAGCACGACCACCTTGTGGTCTATCATAGTGAGACACTATCAGATATTGTCTGTAAGTATCCTACTTACAACAAAGAAATGTACTCCATTGTGCAAGCATGTCGCCAGTGGAGACATTACATTCTTGGGAAGGAGACAGTCATCCACACTGATCATAAGCCACTACAGTTCATGCAGACACAGTGAAAATTGCAGAATGACCGCCATCAAAAGTGGTCAACATACTTGCAGCAATTCCACCTCAACATCAAGTATAAAACAGGAAGCACCAATCGCGTCGATGATTTCCTCAACAGACCGTCAGTCGTGGCACTCACCACGATGCTAGACTCTTGCGGCCATGAGACATCTGAATGGCCCCAACTATATGAGACAGACCCTGAATTCGCCACCACCTACCAAATGTTGGGTGCAAATGCAGTTGTTGATAATTTCCATCTTCAGGATGGGTTGTTGTATCGTTTGGGCCATATCTGTGTTCCATCAAGTGAGCAAGTGAAGCTGATCTGGGAAGCCCACTATAGTCGGGTGGCAGGACACTCCGGCATCTAAAAGACAGTGGTGATGCTATAGAAACATTTCTACTGGCCGAAACTTCAACAGGAGGTCGGTAAGTATATCAGGTCCTGCATTGCCTGCGCTATTGTCAAACTGACCACTAAGAAACAGGGTCTGTACACCCCTCTTCCTACTCCTAACAAGCCATGGGAATCCATCTCAATGGACTACATGTTGGACCTCCCATCCACCAAGCGGGGAAATGATTATGTTTTTATGGTTTTTGATCGTTTTTCTAAGATGGTGATTATGGTTGCCTACAAGAAGAGCATCACAACAGAGGCCACTGCTAAGCTCTTCTTTGAACAAGTCTGGGTACATTTTGGAATCCCAAAAAACATTGTCTCATATCGGAATAGTCGATTTCTCAGCACATTCTGGTCGAGCCTCTGGTAACTGCTGAAAACCAAGCTCACCAAATCCACGACCTTCCACCCCCAGACAGATGGCCAAACCGAGGTTGTAAATCGAATGATTGTGCATATCCTTCGCATGTATAATTCAAAGCACCCTCGCACATGGGATGATAGCCTTCCCTATGTCCAGTATAGCTACAATCGAGCCTTGCATAGCTCAACCGGCCACAGCCCCTTTCAAGTGGGGTTGGGTTTCCAACCATTGTGTCCCATAGATGTTGCACTTCCCCTTGCGATCACCTCGACTGACTCATCTCCTGCTCCAACTGAAGATGACAAATCCACCCAGTTCATTGAGTGGATCCAGCACATCCACTAACAGGTTTAGGATATCCTACATAAGTCCAATGACAAGTACAAACAACGCCATGATCAACATCGGGTGCCGCATAAGTTTCAAGTGGGCGACAAAGTTTGGTTGCACTTGCAGAAAGAACGCCTTACAGGACCCCATTGGAAGCTTCACCCACTCCATTATGGACCATACACTATCACCAAGTTCATGGGGGATAATTCTTTTGATCTCAACATCCTTCCTTTCCTTAACCTGCACCCAATGTTCAACGTGGATCTCCTTCGCCCTTATTTCCCACCATTATTGGACACCTCAGAAGTAGAAGAACAGCTGACACCAACAGAGTTCAATCTCGATTGCATACAACAGACATCCAATGATCATATTGTGGACAGACAGATCAAGGGCACTCGACAACAAATGATCCAGCGTTATCGAGTTGTCAAAATAGGGCAGCTCCTGCACCAAGGCAAGTGGCTCACCTGGGGCCAAATTCAACAGAAATTTCCTCATCTAATGGAGGACCTCAACAAAATGGATACCATTGCTTCCTAAGGAGGGAGGATTGATCCATACGGATATCGGTGGCCACCCACCTTTTCCAACTGGCTCAAAACAATTTTCTGACAATTTTGGCAATTTACTATTTTTAGCAGTTTTAACTTTCGGGGCCATTTTGAGGGCCTAAATG
>JZKD02S1533175.1:0-10499 GCA_000966675.3 Picea glauca
CAAACAACACTTCACAAAACATACCCTAACCTTATAGTTCTACAAATAGTTTCATCATAGAAAAAGCCTTGACTACTTGTGGTTCTAACATCAATTGCTACCAATTACCTAGTGGGTCTTATTTAATCAAGATGACCCTTTCTACATTAAGCGACTAACCTCTAAGTATCTAATGAGACTTACTCAAATAAGATGAACTTGTACATTGATTAAATAACTAATAAGTACACATAGTAGGGAGGTTATGGTATGACCCTAACACATGGTTCAATTTCCATGTTTTTAGATCTATATTCATCATTTTCATCTTCATTGTCTCTATGATTCCTATTCTTCTATGGAGTCACTGCTATCATCCTATCCTAAGGAACACCCTAGCAAAAATCTTCCCCTTGTAAACAAAAATTACATGGGTGACACAACAACCCTACCTCAACGGGTTCTGCTTGACCTCCCAGTCTTTGGATCTTCCTATTCCCTGAGCCAAAATGGCTCCTTGATTTCCAGTTGGAATCTCCAACACCTATAACCACAGGTCCTTCTTAGAAGTTACGCCTGTGCAAACAAACATTGGGCACGAACCTCCACTCCACGTGACCAACCGATGTGACCACGACCTTTACCCGAAAAGGTGTTTCAGGTTTCATGATTTCATGGTTCCTATTGTGAGTCCTTCAATCCTTCGATCCTAGAAACCCTGAAAAGGGATAACGGGTCCTTAACTCCTCCCTTATGATTCAACCATATGACCACAGTCAAGTCTTGGGGTCCACCTCCGAACGCGTCAGGATTTTTTGACTTGTGAGTTCACGATGCAAGTCCTGTCCTATCTCCCAAAGTTCAAACTCATGACTTATTCTCCTCAAATCGAAGACCCTAAACCTTCGATGATATAATGGTCTAGATTATATCAGAGTTTTGCATATCGGGATTTCGCAACTCAAGATCTCCAAGTCATGACTTTCTCCACACTCCGACTCCCGAAATGTCGAAATCCGAAACCAAAAGATCAACATCTCTCGTTGATCCAAATATAATGATGACTATTCCTCCTAAGATTGTGAGTGTTAAAAGACACTCAACTTTAACTTCTCCGCTGATCCACTGGATCCAATGTTCCACGATGAATCGGTAGTTCTCCCTATGAGAATTTCAACCGTTCGTTCAGACTTTTGACAAACCTTGCCAAATGACTTGGCGCCCTTTCTTCTGATCTTTCCTTCTGCGAAACGAATTCAACCCTCGTCTTCCCTTTGAAAGCTTCGAAGCCTCTATCCTTCCTGAGCTTGGTTCTTGATGCAAACTCAAGGATCCTAGGGAATTATTTCTTGCACTCTTCACGACTTCATGATAATCTTTTATTATCTGAACTTCTCAGTTTTGTGAACTCCTTGCGACTGAAGCTCTTTAACCACTCACTGGTTTGGAAAATTCTAAGACCTCAACCTGCCTATGCACACCTTGCATGTCTTTGTGCTATCCTTGCACTTCTACTGGTATGAAATACAACGGTATCTCTCCTGAGGTAAAACTTAGAGTCTTGTCAACACACTCTTTATGGACCTTCACTGCACACCTTGCAGGAATTCCCAGGATGAGAAACAATTGAAACTCATACTCTCCCTCTCACAGACTTCATACATTCAACATTAAATCATACACATACACGTTATTAAAATAAATGCATAACAGAGACTGAAATTAACTGCAAACATACCATTCAATAGATGTAAAAAGAATTCATAAACACCATGAAGTTGGATCGAAGCTTTCTTATATTAATCCAAGTGCATCTGTACATGGGTTCTATAGCAACAACTATCTACTCATACAAATTTGACAATCTTTGTTCTTCCCTGCTCTCTCTTTCTCTACTCTTTTCAATGAGAATAATAATACAATACAATACATACGAGGGATATTTCTATAGTTTTCCCTCCTACAACCTCTAGCTATGTAATCGAATTAAATCCTACATCTACCTTACCTTCATTACATTAAATGCTTACTATTGACAGATGAGAGCAATGTTCAAGATCTGTGTTACAACCTCCAAACCATAAAAGCAAAACTATATTTTCTGGATATTACATTAATGCTTAATCCTTTCAAATTCAAAACATCCTCAAAATGCGTGCTGGTGCATATCCAACTGTCCTTCCTCTTTTGTGCTTGCTTACGATGCTCCTACATCATACTCCTCTGGCTGAAAAATTCATGGACTCTTGTTCATGAGCTCTTGCACTGTCTATCCATGTTTCTGGATCTCCGCTTCGCTTTTCCAACTGGCATCTTCAACCTGGTGTCCCTTCCACTTTACCAAGTATTCAGAATACATCCTTCTCCGAGTCTTCTTGCTAACTCACTGATCAATCATCTTTTCCATCTGTGGTTTTTAGCTACAGACAGTTGTTTGACCCACTGAATTTCTTTCTGACTCTCTGCCCCATCTGGTTCATCTGATCTGTAAGGATACATATCTTCTATGTTGAATATGGGTGATATGCCCACATCATTTGACAATTCTATCTCATAAGCATTTGCCTCAAATTTTCTTAGAATCTTACACGGCCATGTCTTTTTCATTTTCAACTTATTATATTTTCCCCTTGGGAATCTCTCTTTCCTTAAATGCACTAAGACCAAATCTCCCACTTCAAATTGAAGCTCTCTTATGTGATGATCTTCTCTACGCTTGTATTCTTGGTTATAATTTTGCAACTGCTCTTTGATCTTACTGTGGAGCTCCTGCATCTTTGCTGCAAAATATTCCGCTCCAACACTTCTGATTTCATTATGCTCTAAGTCTCTCAACTAATATACTCCTCTTGGCCTCATTCCATACATTATCTGGAATGGGCTTTTTCCTGTGCTCTGGTTAGGTGAGTCATTATATGAAAATTCTGCGTGCGGAAGAATCTAATCCCATTGACTATGATGTTCAACTACTAAACTCCTCAACAAGTCTCCCAAACTTCGATTTACTAACTTAGTCTATCCATCCATTTGAGGGTGATGTGATGAGATTAAAGATAAATTTATCCCCAGCCTTTTTCATAGTGTCCTCCAAAAATGACTAACAAATTTGGTATCTCGATCTAAAACAATACTCTTGGGTAAACCATGAAGTCTTACAACTTCTTTGAAAAACAGGTTTTCAATGTGTGTTGCATCATTGGTTTTCTGAAATGGAATAAAATGTGTCATTTTTGAGAATCTGTCGACTACCACGAATATGCGATCAAAACCTCTTTGTGTCCTTGGAAGTCCTAACACAAAATCCATGCTTACCGCATCCCACGACCTCTCTCGTAATGGGAATGGTTGATACAATCATGTATTCTTTCTTTTCCCCTTTTCGTGCTGGAAAATTCTACATATGTTCACAAAAATCTTGACATTTGTCCTCATCCCTGGCCAATAATACAAACTGTTCAGTTACGCAAATTTTTTTTCATGGCCGGAGTGTCCAACCAATTCACCATTATGCCTTTCCTTTAAAATATTTTCTCTCATTGAACTCTTCAGGATACACAACTTATTTCCTTTGAATAGTAATCCATCCTGAATTAAATATTCAATCCATTGGCTCCTATCTCTCAAAACAGGATTCTCGCATGCTTCATAAGTGTCCTTGAAATATGAATCATCTTTGTACATTTCCTTAAGGTTTTCAAAACCTAAGGTCCTCACACCAAACTCTTGTAGAATCAAACATTTCCTTCTCAATGCGTCAACAACCTTGTTAGTAGTTCCAGAAATGTGCTTTATAACAAAAAAAAACTATACATAAATTCAATCCATTTTGCATGCTTCTGGTTCAAGTTCTCTTGCCTGGTTACGAATTTTAAAGCATGGTTGTCGCTATACAAAAAAATCTTTCAGAACCAAGTAGTCCCTCCATTTATTCAGCACCTGTATGATTGCATAAAACTATTTATCATATGTGGAATAATTTCTCTTGGCATCATTCAACTTCTCACTGAATTATGCAACTGGTCTATTGTCTTGACTTAATACTTCTCCAATTGCGAATACACTTGCGTCACATATTACGTGAAATTTCTTACTAAAATCTGGCAGAACCAGAACTAGCTGTCCAATTATCTTCTCCTTTAACAACTTGAAACTTTTCTCTGCTTCCTTTGTCCAATGAAAAGATTTATGTCTTTTCTTGACTATGTCCATCATTGATGCAAAAAATCCACTAAAATTTCTGATGAATTTCCTGTAAAAATTGGCTAATCCATGGAAGCTTCTGACTTCAAAGATATTCCTTGGCGACGACCATTCTTTGATTGGTTTTATTTTCTTATGATCCATCTTTAACTCATTCGAAGAGATCACAAACCCCAAATAAATGAGTTCCTTCTTCATGAAAGACAACTTCTTCAGATTTATCAACAACTTCTCTTGTTGTAATGTCCTCATCACTAGAGTTAGGTGTCTCAAATTCTCTTCCTCGGTCTTACTGAAGATAGGTATATCATCAAGATACACAATTACAAAATTTCCAATGAAATCTATCAAGACTTCGGTCATCAATCTCTTGAAAGTACTTGGCGCATTCGTCAAACCAAACGGCATGAAAATCCAATCATACAACCCTTCATTCATCTTGAATGTTGTCTTCCATTCATCACCTTCCCTCATTCTAATATGATGATATCCACTTTTCAAATCAATTTAAAAAAAAAACTTCGCTCCACTCAAGCAATCCATCAAGTCATCCATCCTGGGTAAAGGAAATCTATACCTGATGGTGATTCTGTTTATATCCCTCAAGTCTGTACACATCCTCCATCCTCCATCCTTCTTTGGACTTAACATTGTTGGCACAACGCATGGACTCAAGCTTTCTCTAACGAATCCTTTGTCCATCAAATCTTGGAATTGCTTCTTGACCTCTGCATTCTCCTGTGGCATCACTCTGTTTGCTTCTTTGTTTGGTAAAATCTCCCCTAGTATAAGGTCAATGTGATGGATTATACTTTTGATGGGCAACAACAAACAAGGTAAATCATCCACCACTATATTAGTGAAATTCTCCAACATTTCCCGAATTTCCTCAGTTAGATCATCCATTGAAGTACTGGTTAAGGTGAATCTAGGTTTCCTCACCACAACAAACTGCATTTCTTCGTCCATCTTGACTTCATCCAGAATTTCCTTCCCATTCATGAGAAGTATAATATTGCTTTCTTCTTCTTTCACCTTCTTTTCTTCAATTGGCAGCAACATGTTCGTCCTACCATTCTTTTCCAAGGTATATGTGTTCTTTCTTCCGTCATGAACAACATTTGTGTCATATTGCCACAATATCCCCAACAAAAGATGACAAAAATCCATGGGAATAACATCACATAAGATTTCATCTCTATATCCACCTATCTTAAATTCAAGTAAACACTATTTAGTGATTGTTACCTGATGTCCTTTTTGCAACCATGAAACCTTGTACGGGCTCGGATGTGCAACTGTCTACAATTCCAACTTCTCCACCATTTTTGTGGATACTAGATTATATGTACTTCCATTGTCCACAATTACCTTGCATACCCTATCCTTGGTCTTGCAAGTAGTTCTGAACAAATTGTTCCTTTGGACTGGACTCTCTATTTCCTTCTCTGGCTTCAAGAGAATTTTCCGCATCATTAAAGAATCTTTTGCCTTCTGCATCTTCTGCATCAACATTTTGCCTTTGTGCTTCTAAAATGTGAACTTCACCTCCTCCTTCTCTTTTTCTATCAGGACATTCCCAAGATTTGTATCCTATCTTTCTACATACAAAACACTTTATTTCACCACCTCTGCCTCTTCCTCTTCCTCTTGCTCAAGGAAAAGTGTTCCTATCAACATATTGTCTTCCCTGTGAGCTTCCTCCTCTTTCTAGGTGGTTATGAGGTTTCATTTCTTCATCCTTGGGATTCTGTACTCTGTCTTGGACAATTTCCTTGACTCTGCTCTAACTTCTACCTCTACCTCTTTGACCTTGCTTTCGAGCCAATTTCTCTTCTGCCTTTGAAGAAATTTGATAAGCATCTTCTACATTCCTGATTGTCACCATGTTCATCTCATATTGAATTTCATATCTCAAGCCATTCATGTATCTGGTGACTTTTTCATCATCACTCTCATGATGACTTCCTTGATGTTGAGTCTGTAAAACTCCTAAGTGTATTCCTTCACTGTCATCCCCTTCTGTCTCAAATTCTGCATTCTTCGAAACATATTAATTTGGTAATCTTTGGGTATAAACTTGGCTTTCATATTTGTGACCATCCTATCCTAGATTTTGATTCTTTGTTTGCCTTTGCAACGCCTGTTAGCCTGCAATTCATCTCACCACAGTGTTGCATGCCCTTTCAGTCTAGTGACAATGTGTTTTACTTTGTTATCTTCTTCGATATACTCATAGTTGAAGTATTTATCCAGATCTCTAAACCAATCTAGTAGCTCCTCAATGTTTAAGTTTCATTCATACATTGGGATGTCCATTTTCTCTCTGGCCCCTATCCTTGCAACAACTTTGAATAGACGTTCCTCTACAACATCTTCGACTACAACTTCTTCTTTGGCTCCAGCCTCATTTTTGCTTTCAACCTCACTGATATCTCCAGTATCATTTGTTCACCTCTGTGTTGTCTCCATATCATCCAAACGAGCACGAAGTTCTCTCATTTCCCTTTCCATAGTTGGATCGAGCATTGGTCTCTCCTGACGTCTTCTTGGCGTCATTTTTTTTTTTCAATCTGTCAATGTAGAATTCAAATCACAATTGTCCTCTATATCCCTTTACAGAAAACAGAAGTTGTTAGCTCTGATACAACCTGACGCAGCACCCCTACCTCAACAGGTTCTTCTTGACCTCCCGGTCTTTGGATCTTCCTATTCCCTGAGCCTAAATGGATCCTTGATTTCCAGTTGGAATCTCCAAAATGTATAACCACAGGTCCTTCTTAGAAGTTACGCCTGTGCGAACAAACACTGGGCGTGAACCTCCACTCCATGTGACCAACCGATGTGACCACGAATTTTACCCGAAAGGGTGTTTCAGGTTTCACGACTTCGCGGTTCCTATTGTGAGTCCCTCTGAATCCTTCAATCCCCAAAACCCTGAAAAGGGCTAATGGTTCCTTAACTCCTCCCTTATACTTTAACCATATGATTAGTCAAGTCCTAGGGTCCACCTCTGAATGCGTCGGTATTTCGCGACTTGTGAGTTCGCAATGCGACTCCTGTCTTGTCTCCTGAAGTCTGAACTCGCAACTTCTTCTCCTCAAATCAACGAACCTAAACCTTAGACGATCTGACGGTCTAGATTATATCATAGTTTCACATATCGAGATTTCACAACTCAATATCTCCAAGTCACGACTTTCTCCACACTCCAACTCCCGAAATGCTGAAATACAAAACCACAAGATCAACAACTCCCATTAATCCAAATCTAACGACGACTATTCTTCCTAAGCTTGCGAGTGTTAAAAGATACTCAACCTTAACTTCTCCGCTGATCCACTGGATCCAATGGTCCACGACGAATCGATAGTCCTCCCTCTGAGAATTTCAATCGGCCATTCAGACTTTTGACAAACCTTGCCAAATGACTTGGTGCCCTTCCTTCTGAGTTTTCCTTTTGAGAAATGACTTCAAGCCTCGTCTTCTCTTCGAAATATTCTAAGCATCTATCCTTCCTAAACTTGGTTCTTGATGCAAACTCAAGGATCCTAGGGAGTTCTTTCCCACACTCTTCACGACTTCACGATAATCTCTGATTATCTGAACTTCTCATGTTCTGTGCACTCCTTGTGATAAAATCTCTTCAACCATTGATTGGGTTGGAAAATTCTAAGACCTCAACCTGCCTGTGCACACCTTGCATGGATCTGTGCTATCCTTGCACTTATACTGGTATGAAAAAAAATGGTATCTCTCCTAAGCTTATTTGAGGTAAAACTCAGAGTCTTGTCAACGCACTCTTTACAGACCTTCACTGCACTCCTTGCAGGAATTCTCAGGAAGAGAAACAATTGAAACTCATACTCTCCCTCTCACAGACTTCATACATTCAACATGAAATCATACACATACATAGTATTTAAACAACTGCATAACAGAGACTGAAATTAACTGTAAACATACCATTCAATAGATGTAAACATAATTCATAAACACCATGAAGTTGGATCTAAGATTTCTTATATTAATCCAAGTGCATCTGTACATGGGTTCTATAACAACAACTATCTAGTCATACAAATTTTACAATCTCTGTTCTTCCCTGCTCTCTCCTAGTCTACTCTTTTCAATGAGAATAATAATATAATAGAATACATACGAGGGAGAATTCTAGAGTTTTCCCTCCTATGACTTCTAGCTATCTAATCGAATTATAGCCTACATATACCTTACATTCATTACGTTAAATGCTTACAACCGACAGATGAGAGAAATGCTCAAGATCTGCATTAAAACCTCCAAACCATAAAAGAAAAAATATCTTTTTGAGATATTACATCAATGCTTCATCCTTTCAAATTCAAAACATCCTCAAAACATGTGCGGGTGCATATCCAACTGTCCTTCCTCTTTTGTGCTTGCTTACGATGCTCTTGCATCAATGGGACACACATCTTATACTAAAATATTCTCTCACTATCTAGTATCTTCCCACTAAACACTTTCCTTCCCTGATAGTCCACATCCTCCTTTGCTTGAGACTAGGGCTATTCCTTTGAATTTCTTTGTTCTTTAAATTTCTACCATGAGATGTCATATCCCTCGTTGAATTAGTAATCAAAAGGGTCATTATCCTTAAAAAGAATCCACTTTCAATGTCATTATCTTCTCTACACACCTCTGTTCCTCTATAGCTTCACCATGTATAATGATTGATCTAGACCCATTCAATAATAGTCTAACCCATCCAACAAGGTTTCTCACCAATGGATCTTGCTACCTATCCTACATTAATTGGTTCTCTTGCACTCAAGGATTTTTTTGTCTTATGCACATGCTTATTCCAACCCAAAGACAACTTACATCCTTGGTCCTAGAGAACAAACAACTAATTTCATAAGCATGCCCCAAAAATATTGGACACTAAATGTCAAAGACACTTACTTTTAACATTTGAAAAACAAAAAAATGTTTGTAGAGCAATTTAACAAAGAGTAAAGTCCATCTCAATCATAATAAAATTGTTAGTATTTTCCTAATCACTCATATGTCCATCTCAAAAATTTATTTAGATAAGGTAACAATAACTTAACTAAAAGTATAAATACAAAAACATCTCAACATACCATAAACACATATGTATAATGAAAATCCATGTTCTAAGTTCAAAACTTATTACAACATGAAACCGTATAACCATCTGATACACTTAATTGAACATTCATACTTAAACTTGTCACTGCATTTTCCATTATCTTTTACTAAATTGATACATTCCAATGTCTTCATCACCAATGAGCCAACCAAACACTACCATACTATAACAAAAAAACCCTACCCAACCTTTCTTAGTTCATTAAGATGAACCATTACTTAATTGGCCACCCTTCATTAAGATGCACCATCCCTAGCCAATTACAACGACCACCCTTCATTAAGATGCACCATCTTAGGCATCATTGTATATGTAACACCTCCACTTTTTAAAGTTATACTTCATTCTATATCTAATAGATATAACTAAATTGTACTCGTTTTAAATATTTAGCAAAATATACAGTTTTAAGTTAATTGTAATGAAAAAGATATACATTTAGAAGTTTTATAAATCACTTTTTCAAATAAATCATTTTTATAGTTGAAGTTGAAGTTGAAAAAGAAAAAAAATACCATATTTTTAAGTATTTTTACATATTTTCATATCTTACATACATATATTTTTAAGTATTTTTACATATTTTCATAGCTTACATACATATAATAATAGTATTTAATATTATTTTTGAAAGTAATAAATCATATAAAATAAAAATTTGAAAAGTAAACTAGCCTTCATAGCCCTCAATTTGATCCTCCCTACAATTACAATTAGCTCATTTTATATTTTATTACCCCTTTCCTGTTCATTAATGATTTTTATGTTTTTTCTTTCCCCCTCCCCTTAGGAGGGGGCATCAATTCTGATGTATCTAACTTAGTCACAGTTATGATGCTTCTATATTGGACCTAATCGTCTTATTCCAGACATATGTATGTACGAATATTCATCTCATTCTATTGTACTCTGACACATGTTTTCCCACCTCATATTGTACTATATTGAGACACCATTTTGTCTCACTTGCATGGCCCCTTTATGCCAAGCACACCACTGTATCATTATTATGAGATGTCTCGACGAGTATCGGTATGCCTACTTCATCTCTATTGAGATATTGTACTTATATATCATTTGACTTTGTTGTTGAAAGATGGTTCTATAGGGCCCTTCCGAGGGTGGTCCTCCTTCTTTGGATAGTTATCTCCCTCCTTAGTCA
>JZKD02S1533186.1:0-10499 GCA_000966675.3 Picea glauca
TTTTTAAGTCTATAACTTGATTTGACAGTTTTTGAACAACTTTAGTTAAGTTTTCTAAATCAGATATTTCAGGTTGTGTTTTACTTTAAGTAGGTCTAGGGAGGTATTCGATCTTATTTTTGGAAAAATAACTAGTCTCTGTTTCATTGCTAGTAGAGTCTTTAAGACTAATTATGTCTTTTTCAATCTGGCTGGCCTCCTCGAAGGCTTCTAACAACGTGGCYTTCTTAGATCGTTTAACCCAAATAGCTATACTTTGATGCAAATATTTAGTGTAGTATGCTATTATAAGATTCTCGGCGGGCATGGAATCCGTAGGGATTCGATTTTTAAGTGTTAAGAATCTTTGATTAAAGTCTTTAACTTTTTCTTTTGGGTTCATTATTAAGATAGAAAGGTCCATTACTAGGACTTCTGGAGGCTTACCGTCTCCAAACTTTTCCAAAAAGCATGACTCAAACTTTTTCCAAGACACGATGGTGTGGGTTTGTTGGGCAAAGTACCATGTAGATGCATTGCCCTCGAAAGTATAGGGGAACAACCTACAGACAATGTCTTCATATTCGACATTGCGAAGTCTTATGGCTAACATAAAAATTTTAATGTGATCTTCAGCGATCTGTTTTGAGTCAGGGTCAAATTTGGGAAGCCATTTCTCCGGATGCTTAGGTAAAGGATGTTGAGCTCCAGGTACGACTACAACATCCTGGTCGAGCCAAGGTCTAGCAGGGTTGTTCTGATTTTCCATTGGTGTAGTCGGTGTGGAAGGCTGAGAAGGGGAACTCCCTTTGTCAGAGGAATCTCCTCCAGAAGAGGAAGGAGATGATGGAGGTGGTGAAGGAGGTATACTAGATCCTCCTGCAGCAGGATTTAGGATTGGATCTGTAGGATTCATAGTGAGATCAGTGCCTCCGAGTTGTTCTCTGATATCAGAGAAATCCAAAGACTGGTCCAATGGATGGTTAGGTCGCCTCAAACGGGCCAAGGCACTATGAGTTCTTATAAGAGATTGACGGACAATCTCTTGGATGTCACCACCTGTAGGATAAGGGGTTGTTGGCTCAACTATGATTCGTGGATCGTCGGTTGATGTGGTTTCTGTTTGAAGGGGAATATTATCGTTCGAATGGCCTCTAGTCACTATAGGTGAGCGATTAGGTGGTGGAGGAGTCTTGCGACCACCTCGTGCCATTAATTAATTTCAGGCCCTCCTTCTAGCGCCATTTGTTGACAGGAGAAATTGACTGTCCATCAACTGGGAGAGTGGAACCGGTCCAGGGTTGTCTAATAACCCAATCCGTTTGGGATGAACCACCCTGATGGGTTTAGCAGCTCCGTTAGCCGATCTAAGTCCCAAGAAAACAAAAAGAAAACTACTCTAAAATAACTAATCTAACTAAAAATAACAATTAAAACAAACTAATAAACTAATCTAACTAAAGTTAACTATTAAAATAAACTAAACAAATCTAACTATTCTATATATACAATCTACTATTTAATACTATACTAACTCTAAGAAATTAACTATCTAACTACTAACAGAAATAAATCTTATTCACAAATATACAATATTTACAATTTACAGATTTCAATGAAAACCTGAAAAACTCATTTGTATTCTGTCCTAAGACAGGGAGAGCTATTGTTTTTTTATTTTTATGATTTTATGAAAAAGAAATAAAATAAAAACTATCTAAACTAAACAACTAATATACTAACTCTAACTACAAATCTAAACTACACATATATCTAACTAAACTACTTGAATTATACTAACAAATTAACTATCAAATAAATGACAAACTAACCTGAAGAAACGCTCCAGGTTTTTCCTGTGTGTAATGATTGTCTTAGCTGATCGGAGGGAGGAAACCCGCACCGAATTATCTAAGAGCTTCTCGTAAATGAAAAGTTTTAGTGCTCTTTAAATATGATTACAGGACAAACAAGACATAAAAAATTTACAACAATCTTATGATTTATAAATCTTCACAGTTAGATAAATCTGTATGCAAAGACCTATACAAAATGATTCAATTAACGAAGAAGAGAAATCTGTGATTCATTAGCTGAAACAAAATGATTATTGTACTTTTAAAAATAATGAAAGAAATCAGATATGGATAGCACATTAATCATATCATATCATATTGCAATAGATTATGATAGCTAAAGTAGTCTATAATCAACTGCAAAGTGACATGCATAAACTTGAAACAATAGTTTGATATATAGAAAGCGAAAGATGTTACAAGATATCAAMTCTCGTCTCAGTTTGTATCAAAAATCCATAGCCTGGTTCTCCCACAAGTGAGGATGCCTTATTACAAAAAATAATAGGTATTTAAAGACTTCCCACAAGGTAAAACATCCCTRTGGAAGTTATCAAAACTGTTTACAGAAAATCTGGGAAAATATCCCAAGTTTCTATCTCTAACTCAAACTAACAACTTAAAAATAAAACTATATCACATAAATATCTCCTAGACTTCCACAACATGTCCAACGCAATTTGAATGCACCTGAAAGAGTACAAAAATAGGCAAGTTAAAAGGATATTTTATTAATAAAATTGATAAAAATCTAATTCTAAAGACTAGCTACAGAATCTTACGATTCTGTAGCTGGTCTAAATCAAACAGAAAATCGTATTAAAATCAATTTGAATCTTAGAAAATACATTCAAACTATCAAAAGATATTTGATTTCTAAAAACATCATTCAAATCGAGACTTGAACAAATTAAATCAAATTATAACAGAGATGGATACACTCTGTTTAATTCTTTATCACCAAATCGGGTATACAACATCGTATTGGATAACCGACAGTAATGAAATCGTTTTCATAATCAATTGAAATCACAAATAGTTTCTTCAACTATCCACAAGATCACTTCGAATCCAAACCAAATCAACAAGATCGTTTTCTCAAATTGACAGCACTATATTAAACATAGCCAAACGATCCATGCTATTAGCGAATCAAATCAAAATTGGTATGTAAATTATCACATAAGAAATCATAACAAAATTAATCGGTTGATAATAGGATCTATGAGACTCATCCAACTTTTGTTATTGCCAATTGGGGAAAACAAAATCGATTGACAGTCAACGAAATCGTTACTTGAATTCATTTCAAAATGAAATATTAACCGAATCTTCTCATACGAATTCAACAGAGATAACATATGTCGATCTGAGTTTAACAAACTCATTTTGAAAATTGAAATCAACAGAGCAACATCAAATCCATTTTCGATACGAATCCACCTCATAAAAACAATCGTGGTAACTCAAGATATGCAACAATCCAATCGAAACAAGAGCGAATCGAGCAGTTTGTGTTTGTTACAGCCGTTATGAATCAACACAAATCCATGATTATAGCGAAAATATATGCAGTAATCGTCGACGCTTTCAACTATTCAAATCACAACGTATATGTGTTACAACTATGCCAATTCAATCAATCAATCGAAACCTTTGGTAAGTGGATAAACCATTCGCACAATAAAAAATTATGCCATAGTTTTAAAACCAAACAAACAAATCGAAACCAATACCAAGTGTTGTATGAAACGATTCACACCAAGGGTTCAAACCATAACACCAATGCTTTTCATATAATCAATATGCCAAGTGAATTGATCAAATAACATGTAAATCCAATTGCCAATGCATCACAACTCAATCACTCATGAAACAAAACTACATAATCAATCAAAGAATNTTGTTCCTGGTAAATCGAAGTCAACAGGGTTGTTTTGAGTCTATTAGAGGCAAACAAAACTAATCAAAATCAAACCCAATCGACTATCCTAAATCAGACGAACATAATTGATTCAAAAACAAGCCAAACATGATAAAAAAAAATCAATTTCTTATACTAAACTAGGCACGACAAAATCGCATAACCAAATCATATCTACATTTAATTTTAGCAAAATGAATCTACTATACAGGATCCACAACAAAATCATTTTCGATGAAACATAATCATTTTGTATCTATTAAAATGAATAGAGCTAATTGCAATCGGTTAAATTAATTCAAACAATCTCACAAAGCAAAATCGATGACAACACACATACCTGGGCAAATCAGTCATGATAACTTGGAATTGATGAAGGCTGTCACTGCCTCGACATTCCTGAAGACAATCGAACCGGTGGTTTTTTGTTTCTTTTCACTGGCTCGTAACCTGTGGTTCTCCTTCACCAGCACTGTCACCTATTATTCTAATGCTTTGATCTTTGATTGCAACAGGGGAACGTCGATGTAATAACGTTCTAGCCAAGCATTACATTGGATACATGATGGTTTCTCGGGATTTGATATCATAGGTGAGGGTTTTTTTAAGCCACCAGGGGTTTCATTGTGCAACTTGATTCCTGGGTAGTTTGGATCATTTTTTAGGCAAGGGGGTAAGTTAGAGACATAGTCATAGGGTTGCTTGGAGCATAGGCCATTGGAATAGGGGTACTCCTCAACTAGGAAATGCTCAATATCGGGGTCCGACTCCTCGCTCAACACTATGGGATTTTGGTCCATGTTTTGTTTAGGTTTGTTCCGGGAAAGTCTTGATATCAATCGAGCATTTTTCTTCCCTTTACTGTTGACAACATTGTTACCTCTTCCTTTCTTACTCACCRGATTCTTGACAACCTCAGTCTAGTATTTTGTACATGGGTTGCTTATGATGTCGGGTAGGTCGATGTCAAGGAAAACTGAGGGTTTGGAAGGGGGTAGAAGGATATGGAATGGCACGGGTGGCCCGACCATAGTCTCACTGACCACAACCTTGTCGATTTGAACAGACTCCGGATTAGGAAAGCCATTTCTATATAGAAAGGATTGCCAATTATTGCCATGAAGGCTCAAATGGTGGACGACGATGAGTTTAACCAAGCCGTGATGAAAAAGGCTGCTATCTTCCTTCTCGCGCTTGAATCTCTTAGACATCTTGTAAAGACTACACAAGAAGTAATTTGGCATGTTCAAAGGATAGCCCATGAAATTCATCAACAACAGGAGGTGATACATAAAAACCAAGCCATACTGACCTTCACAGGTCACAAAATGTTTAATGATTACCAAAAGGTCATGCCACCTGGGTTTGAGGGTAGAAATAGGCATACCTTTATCACAAGATGCAACCTTTCGTGATACGAATAGCAAAGGCCACGACACCTCGTCGACTTTGGAGTTTTTAAACCACCTTTCACCTGTAGATGCTAGTCCTGTAGCAGATCTTATGAATTTCTCATTCATCTCGAGTTGTATGTCACCGATTTTAGCCCTGCACCCATCAAAGGTGAGGGAAAATTTTTGGGCAACCGAAAGGTTGAAACCCTTGAACCTCTGTATAAACACCATCCAACCACTATTTTCTAAATCCTTACAGGCATTATCGAATAGTAACATAGTTTGGCTACCATTTGGCTCTATGTGCACCACCGGTGCCATAGACAGGAGCACACAGTGAGCAGGGTGTTCAGGCAAGGGTTTGAATAGAGTACGTAGGGGAAGAACGCTCACAGGCTTACCCAAAAACTAGCAGAGGTGACCTGGGATAGGGGAAAAGCATTAATGACAGAATGTGCGAAGGTGGTGGAGCTAGTTCAGCCCATGCAAAATAGTCATATCCCATAGTACAACCATTGACGCGTATAATGATTCAAATATTACTATTGCATATGTTAAAACCATGCCATTCAAACAATCAACAAAAACTATGGTAAGTCGACTAAACATTTTGCGCGAGCAATAGTTTTTAAAACCAAAATAATGATTCNTTGTTCCTGGTAAATCGAAGTCAACAGGGTTGTTTTGAGTCTATTAGAGGCAAACAAAACTAATCAAAATCAAACCCAATCGACTATCCTAAATCAGACGAACATAATTGATTCAAAAACAAGCCAAACATGATAAAAAAAAATCAATTTCTTATACTAAACTAGGCACGACAAAATCGCATAACCAAATCATATCTACATTTAATTTTAGCAAAATGAATCTACTATACAGGATCCACAACAAAATCATTTTCGATGAAACATAATCATTTTGTATCTATTAAAATGAATAGAGCTAATTGCAATCGGTTAAATTAATTCAAACAATCTCACAAAGCAAAATCGATGACAACACACATACCTGGGCAAATCAGTCATGATAACTTGGAATTGATGAAGGCTGTCACTGCCTCGACATTCCTGAAGACAATCGAACCGGTGGTTTTTTGTTTCTTTTCACTGGCTCGTAACCTGTGGTTCTCCTTCACCAGCACTGTCACCTATTATTCTAATGCTTTGATCTTTGATTGCAACAGGGGAACGTCGATGTAATAACGTTCTAGCCAAGCATTACATTGGATACATGATGGTTTCTCGGGATTTGATATCATAGGTGAGGGTTTTTTTAAGCCACCAGGGGTTTCATTGTGCAACTTGATTCCTGGGTAGTTTGGATCATTTTTTAGGCAAGGGGGTAAGTTAGAGACATAGTCATAGGGTTGCTTGGAGCATAGGCCATTGGAATAGGGGTACTCCTCAACTAGGAAATGCTCAATATCGGGGTCCGACTCCTCGCTCAACACTATGGGATTTTGGTCCATGTTTTGTTTAGGTTTGTTCCGGGAAAGTCTTGATATCAATCGAGCATTTTTCTTCCCTTTACTGTTGACAACATTGTTACCTCTTCCTTTCTTACTCACCGGATTCTTGACAACCTCAGTCTAGTATTTTGTACATGGGTTGCTTATGATGTCGGGTAGGTCGATGTCAAGGAAAATCGAGGGTTTGGAAGGGGGTAGAAGGATATGGAATGGCACGGGTGGCCCGACCATAGTCTCACTGACCACAACCTTGTCGATTTGAATAGACTCCGGATTAGGAAAGCCATTTCTAGATAGAAAGGATTGCCAATTATTGCCATGAAGGCTCAAATGGTGGACGACGATGAGTTTAACCAAGCCGTGATGAAAAAGGATGCTATCTTCCTTCTCGTGCTTGAATCTCTTAGACATCTTGTAAAGACTACACAAGAAGTAATTTGGCATGTTCAAAGGATAGCCCATGAAATTCATCAACAACATGAGGTGATACATAAAAACCAAGCCATACCGACCTTCACAGGTCACAAAATGTTTAATGATTACCAAAAGGTCATGCCACCTGGGTTTGAGGGTAGAAATAGGCATACCTTTATCACAAGATGCAACCTTTCGTGATACGAATAGCAAAGGCCACGACACCTCGTCGACTTTGGAGTTTTTAAACCACCTTTCACCTGTAGATGCTAGTCCTGTAGCAGATCTTATGAATTTCTCATTCATCTCGAGTTGTATGTCACCGATTTTAGCCCTGCACCCATCAAAGGTGAGGGAAAATTTTTGGGCAACCGAAAGGTTGAAACCCTTGAACCTCTGTATAAACACCATCCAACCACTATTTTCTAAATCCTTACAGGCATTATCGAATAGTAACATAGTTTGGCTACCATTTGGCTCTATGTGCACCACCGGTGCCATAGACAGGAGCACACAGTGAGCAGGGTGTTCAGGCAAGGGTTTGAATAGAGTACGTAGGGGAAGAACGCTCACAGGCTTACCCAAAAACTAGCAGAGGTGACCTGGGATAGGGGAAAAGCATTAATGACAGAATGTGCGAAGGTGGTGGAGCTAGTTCAGCCCATGCAAAATAGTCATATCCCATAGTACAACCATTGACGCGTATAATGATTCAAATATTACTATTGCATATGTTAAAACCATGCCATTCAAACAATCAACAAAAACTATGGTAAGTCGACTAAACATTTTGCGCGAGCAATAGTTTTTAAAACCAAAATAATGATTCRAAATCAAAACCAAGGGTTTAATCAAATGAAATATGTGTTGTATGAAATGATCACRCCAAGGTTATAACCACAACACCAATGTGTTTTCATGAAACCARTGTATCAAAGAAATTGATGA
Organism: Picea glauca; assembly: GCA_000966675.3. Lineage (NCBI taxonomy): Eukaryota > Viridiplantae > Streptophyta > Pinopsida > Pinales > Pinaceae > Picea > Picea glauca. The sequence continues at coordinate 7,987 of JZKD02S1533186.1, forward strand.
AAGAACATATAAATCAAATCATCAATGCATCACAAACTTGATCAAAAGAATATCATCACAGTCTTGTAAAAYGAARTCATATTAACAAATAAGGAATGCCAAATGAATAAGGATCTTGGAGTCTTGTCAACTGTATAACGATAAGTAAATTGGAAACGAAATGAGCATATAAACAAGAGSGATCATAACAATCYAGTGACATTTTTAATATGACTTTGAAATCAAAGTTTTCACGCTTACAGTCGTGAAAACAAGAACAAGGGCAAGTGGGCAAACACATGAAAAAATAGTGTCGTTTTATTGCAAAGGTTGCGACGGAAATCAAGGTTTGCAAAACACTGGTGTAGGCATCTTATAAGGACAGTATAAAAAAGCGAATTGGCTGCCAAAAAAAAAGAATTATTTAAATAATAAATTTAAAGGATAAATTACTAAGTGGACAAGTGGTTAGAAGTGAGTTAGCCCTAAAATAAGGAAAATAGTTTAAGATGGTTAGAGGGTAACCCCTTGAGGAAGCTACATAAAAGTATAAATAAGAGGCAAGGGTATCTGATTTTAAATCACACTTGAGCATATTGAATATCTACAAGTGACTGAGGTAACCAAAGGATATATAAGCCAAATTTTAGAGGGAAGGTGAAGTAAAGAAGGCTGGAATTCAAGGGAGGATAAATTCTTTTGACGATGCTTTCTAAGGTATGTTATTTACAGGTCATCTCACCATTTTCACAATAACATTTTTATCAAATGATTCAAACCTCAAAATTTGTAGGTCGTCGAGGAAACATATCCAAGTAGTTGTGATAAAAATTTCAGCATGTGGGTCATTTTATTTTTGGAGTTACACTCCATGGAAAATAGGGTTTGTGGCTAGTCCCAAAACTAGTCTAAAACAGGTGTTTCAGGTAAAAACATCATAACTTCTTCATAACAGATCCAAATTTAGTAATACCAAATGTATTAGTTAGAGTACAGTCTGTGGTATTATTTGTACTATTTTCAGATACATATAACGAATATTCCATGCGGGGAACGCTCTACAAGTTCTCTCTCTAGAATAATCCATAATTCAACAAGGTATGCCATTTTTTCTATAACTCCTTTTCTAAGAGGTTCCAAGTAGTAAAATATGGAGGAATTTGGTAAAATACATTGAATAACGTTGTGTACCATTTTCAAATCTTTATTCATTACATGTACATAGTTATGATTATTGCAAATTAGGGTTGTTGACTAATCCAAAATTAGTCATGTGGGACTAAATTAAAGTTTGATGAAAATGTTAGTCTCTTGTTGTTAAAGTTAAGGAAGGTTTATAGGTATCTTATCATATACACCATGTCTATTACAAAGTTACAAATAAGATTTGGATGATGAAATTTATGAGGGATTTTGGTTGAGGTACATGTTGGGTACATGGTTGAGACAAGTAGTTGATGAGTTGGCGCATACATGAGGTGTATAGTTGATGATGTTGGTACATATTGATGAGTCATAGTTTATGTATTTGATGCATGATTGGTACATATTTTGTTTATGGTTGATGCACTCATTGATAGTACAGGTTGAGGTATAGGTTGGTGCATGGTTGATGCACTTGTTTATGGTACAGGTTTATTACATGTTGTTTGGTACAAGTTGTTACAGGTTGTTACAGGTTGTTGGTGTAGGTTGATTGGTATGGGTTTACAATGGTATATCTCACAGTGATAGTGTGAAAGTGGTTCTATCATTCTACTTCTACATAAGGGCGGTTGGACAAGGCAAGGATAGATGGTTGTAGCCACCTTCCGGTTGTATCCGGAGAACATAGGGGGTTGTAGCCTCCTTCTGGATGTAACCAGAGAATTGGGGAGTTTGATATTCCCTCAGTTTGTAGCTTGATAAACTAGGGTGTTGGATCCTCCTTCCAGTTGTAGCTATAAAACAAAGGAAGTTGGTGCTTCCAATGAATGTAATTCTTAAATACATATAAGAAAAAAACATTATGTGGTTTTCTCTCACTTTGGGTTTCCACATAAAAACACTGGTGTACTATGTATGTGTATGATTTCTCATTTGTTCATTGTTTATTTACTCTACAACTATTGTATGATAATTCTACATTGATATAAGACTTTCATTTTGTGGTTAAAAAGGATTGAATTTCTCTATTACTGATTCACGCCCCCCCCTCTCAGTAATCCAACAATTGGTATAAGAGCAAGTTCCTTCAAAAATCAGTTTAACCACTAAAAGGTAGATCATGGAGAGAAATAACATGTATAAAAATGGAATACCACAATTTGATGGACAAAAGTATGCATTTTGGAGAAGAAGGATGAAAACATATATACATGCACATGGATTTGAAATTTGGCAATCAGTTGTAGATGAATACAAAGAACCAATAGTTTCGTTGACAAATGAAAAAGAAATAAAACTGAAATGAGAACTGAATAGGAAAATCTACATATAAAAGAAGCATCTTTCAAAGCATCCAAAAGGTCAAAGAAAAAGGGAAAGAAAAAGGA
>JZKD02S1533197.1:9401-45814 GCA_000966675.3 Picea glauca
CAATAAATGTTAGAAAGTAAAAGCTACCACCTATTGACTCTGTTTGCATTGGTCCACATAGGTCAGTGTGAACAAGTTCAAGATGTTGTTTGGCTTGATTGGAAGACTATGGAAAGCTAGTTCTCTTATGTTTTCCAAGTATGCAAGACTCATATGGGGGAATTTGTTCTTTAAAGATAGGTAGACCTTTGACCATGGAGTTCTTCTGAAGAAGACTTAGACTCTGAAATGGTAGATGTCCAAATCTTGTATGCCAAACCATTGTTTCATTCAGGGTTGATGCACTCTGTGCATATGGTTGACTTAGATTTGCAGTTCTGAGGGTAAGGGGAAACATCCTATTTGAAGTCATATGGATTTCAGAAATCAATTTTCTGCTTGGGAATTTGTCATATATCTTGCAAGATGCTCCCTCAAAAAGTTCCTTATAGCCATGTTCAATGAGCTGTCCTACACTTAACAAAGTATGTTTTAGATCTGGAACATGATAGACATTGTTTATGTCTTTCTTTACATTCTATTTGGTAAGAATAGGAATAGTTCCTTTTCTTTGAACTTTGACTAAATAATCATTTCCTAGTGTAATATCAGATGAGATTGAAGAATCAATGCATGAAAGTAATTCTTTTTTACCTGTCATGTGATTGCTGCATCCACTGTCCAACAACCATAGATCTTTAGGTTTTTGTTCAGTCTTGTGGCATGAGAGAAACATACCTCTTGAGTTTTCTCCCATGTGATTTGACACATGTGCTCTGCCTGAGAGCTGATCTGCTTGCTTCTTCTTGCATTCAGATTCATAGTGCCCATACTTTTTGCAGTAATAGCATTGTATGCTTGATTTCTAATTTGATCTTCTCCCTCTGCCTCTTTGAGGCTGGAAATTCTGATGTTGATTTTGTTGTTGTTGTCTTTGACCTTGGAATTTTTGATTCAGATACTGTTGTCTACTACCTCCACTGGAGTGAGGGTTACTTTGATTGCTCCCTCTTCCTTGGTGACCTCTGCTTCTACCTCTGCCTCTCCTTATGCTGAAGGATAATTGAGTTTTGAAGGCATTGGAGATTGACTCATATGTGAGATGTAGTCTGGTCTCATGTGTCACCAGAGAACCAATTAGTTCATCTGTTGAAAATCTTGACAGATCCTTGGATTCAAGGATTGCTGTTACAACCATTTCAAATTTTTTGGGTAAACTTCTGAGGATTTTCTCAACAATTCGTTGATCAGTGATGGCTTCGCCAGTCAATCTGATCTGGTTCACGATTCCCATGACTCAGGTCATGAACTGATCCACATTTTCAGACTCTGTCATCCTTAGAGTCTTGAATTGCGTTCTTAAGGTTTGTAGTTTAACTGTTTTGACCCTATCATTTCCTTGATAGGAAGATTTAAGGATGTCCCATGCCTGTTTGGAAGTACCAGCGCCTGTGATTTTCGAAAAAATCGAGTCATCCACAGAATTTTGAATTCAGAATTTCGCTTTATTTTCTTTGTTCCTCAGTGTTTCCTGAGCAATTCGCTGTGGATTTGTCATGGCAGACAGGGCTGCGGGATCTGGTTCCACATATCCAAGATCCAATGGTTCCCATCACTCTTGTGCTTGCAAGAACGACCTCATTCGAAGAGACCAAAACTCGTAATTCTTTCCTAGAAGAATCAAACCCTGAGTTGGTCCTAAATTGCTAGACGACGCCATAAAAAAATTGCAGAAAAAATAGAGGGAAATTTCGTATTTACCTTTGATCGCCGAAACGTCGATTTGCCAATGGCTGAAAAGAGATTATCGGCCTTGAATTGGCCTTTGTCACGGTGCAATGTGACCATGCGCCTTAACGTTAAAGCACTACGGGCTTTTCGGGTTTTTTGCCTTTCAAATTGCCGAAATGCGAAATTTGCTTTTGGACGATTTAACGGTCCAGATCTTTCTGTGATCTGACGGTCGAGATCTTATCGGGATATCGCGAATCGGGACTTCGTGAACCCTGATGACAAGCTCTTTTGACTCCTCGATTCCCCGATCTCCGATTTACCGATGGTGCTTTCCTTTCGGGAAATTTCCCGATTCCTTTGATCTCCTCCACACGTCCTCTTATGATGGACGGTCCTGATCTCTCCTTGTGATTTTGTGATTTGTTCTGTTCTGGACTTGTCGTCTCTAGGATCCACGATTTTCCGAATCCCGTAATGCCGATGGACTCTGCTTTCGGGAAATTTTTCGAAAGCCTCGATCTCTGCCACGCATCCTCAATAGATGGACGACTCAAATTTTCTTCGGGGGATTCACTGTGGAGATTCTCGATCCCTCGTTTTGACGAGATGACATCAGCTGGGCTCCAAAATGGAACTTTCCTCTTGTCAGGATTTTGGACTTCGTAGTTTCGAAATGCTTGTGCTTCTTGTCCTCAGGATTCACGATTTGCTGAATCCTGATGTGTCGATGGCCCTTTCCTTTTGGGACTTTTTCGTGTCCTCGGATTGACGCCACGCGTCCCCTCAAGATGGACGGTCCTCGTCGTTTTGCGAGTTCAAGACTTGCGACTCCAAATTTCTCTGACAACTTGAAACCGCAATTGTCGAAACGTCGACGGTTTCCTCGATGTCCGCCACGTGTCCAAACAAATGGACGACTGAGATCTTATCGCTATTTCGTGAATCGCGATTTCGCAACTTTCGCCATGGAGTGTCTTTTGTCAACAAGACTCTGATATCCCGAACTCTGAAATGCCGATGGAGTGATGGATTGGATCTGCTGCCACCTATCCTCTGAGATGGACGACTCACAAGTCCTCTCGGGATTTCGCGATATCGCGTATCAAAGTTTTTGGAGTGCAATCGCCTTTGCGCGTCCAACTCCCGATTACCGATTTTGCGATGTAATAGGATCTCACCACGTGTATCTTGATGGACGGTCCAGATGATGTCGGGATTTCGTGACTTCACAAGTTGAAATCTCTCCTATGCACTCCAGAGGACTAAATATCGTGCACTTTCTCGCTGATCCAACGACTGTCGGGCCTCTGCGCAAGATCTAACAACTGAAATTCTTTTGCCTTTTCCACGCTTTCTTCGTCCCTTCTGAACTGGTTTCCCGCTCTGGATCTGTTCGCAAGACAAATCTTACAGCCTCAGTGGCTATTCTTTGCACAGTAGACGCGATCTTTGCTGAATTTGAAAGAAATTTCTCCTGCGGAAGAAAAATTTTGTGAATCTTTCAAAGATTTGAAAGAATTTCACGAGTTCTTTGTTCTCTGCCACAATCTTTGACAGATTTGAGCAATTTCTTGAAATCTTTAAATGATTCTTCCTTCTGCAGGAATCTTTAACGATTTTGTATGAATTCTTCGAGTTCTTTAAATGTTCTTCCATTCTGCAGCTCTTCTTCGTCAATCTTTGACGATTCTTGAAAAATGTGCAAGAATCTTTAAAGTTTCTTCTTCTGCACTCTCTTCTCCCTTCTCGTGTTTCTGCTCCTTGAAACTTTCGAGCGTAGTACGCTCTGCAACCTCGCATGAGATTCTTACGCTAATCTTTGAGTGTATGACGGACTACTTGCTTGTGGAAGTTTTCTGCGAGGATCTTTCGAGAGTATGACAGACGACTCTCCAAACCTTGTGAAGGAGTCTATGTCGCGTTCTCTCAAGATCCATGAAGCTCTGCGCTGTGAGGATCGTGTTTCTCTCTGGACTGTGTGAAGAGGCTTACTGTTGAAGCTCTGATACCATGATAAATTGTGAAGCAAAGAGAAATGCAGAGAGAAAAGAATAGAACAGTATATTGGAATGTATGAAGAAGTTCTGAAGAAGTTACAATGCAAAGGGAAATAACTGAGCTAAATAGGCTCAAGCAAGACAAAAATAGAAAGTACAGCTGGCCAGGACAACTGGCAGTGTACAGTCAGACTGTTGAGGTTGCATTATATTTAACATGGTTCAATGGATGCTGCATGACTGGAGGGCAGCGTGAGGAGTACATACCGAGTATATTGTGAGGAGACTGCGTGAATGGAGGGCGGTGACTGGTTGTGTGACTGACATGTCCGTGGACGAGGAGGTGTGTCGTAGCCGTCTCAAAGAATGGGTCGGCCAACAAAGTGAAAGCTGGAGTGATAAGGTGGTATGGTGGACAAATTTTAAGGTGATTTGGTAACAGATTCCTATCAAATTTTTAAAAAAATTACCGAAAAAAAGAGAACCATATAAATACTCCTCCTCTTGCCATACCAAATTTAAATATCTATATATATATATTTATTTGAATACAATTAAATATAAAAAAAAATTAAATTAGTATGTAATATTTTTAATAATTAAATTAGGTATGTAATATTTTTAATAAAATAAAATTAAGAATACATCTATTTTATATTAACTTAACTAATATAAATACTATATAACATAATGTAAGGTGCACTATAATGTTTACATGGAAGTTTGAGATAATATCCAATTTAGGGTGTTTTTTATTTTATTAAATATAGAAGTCATAACAATCAACAAAGATGAAATGTCCAAATAAGACTTATTCTAAGTGTTTAAATGAAAGCTATAAATAATTGATTAATAAAATTTATAACTTTAAGATCATACCTTAATTATAGAATTTTAGAATTTAGGGTAGAATACAAAATTTACATTCGTTCTTCTCAAAATATACAAACAACTTCAAAAAATAGTTAACCAACTTCAAATAAGATTATTTTAATTGTAATATTTTTACAATACTAATTAACAATATTAATATGAAAACTTCTCTCACAATACTTCGACATTCCCATTCACCCACTTAGAGATATGCTAGTGAACACATATCCCAAAATGGATCATATATAAAATGTGGTATGCGTGGATCGAACACGACCTTTAGATCTTTAGTCTGACGCTCTCCCAATTGAGCTATCCCCGCACGATGATTATATGTCATAGGTGTGAAATTACTTGTACAATTAAATACATAAGCAGATAATGAATATATTGTATTAGGTTTATCCATATCTTAAGAAATGGGGTTCATGTAGAATTAGCAGCGACGATATATGCCCCACACATATGATACATATATACACACGATACAATCAATCTAAACTAGCAAAGTTGAAATTAGCAACAACACTAAACAATGTCAAAAGCCAAGTTATACATAAACAATCTGAATTTGAAATTGAGAAAAACTATAAATAAATCGTGGATGGCAGGATTCGAACCTGTGCGGGCAAAGCCCACATGATTTCTAGTCATGCTAGATAACCACTCCGTCATGTCCACCTTAATACCCATTGAAACCTAAGTAGGAAAAAACCACTTTGACACGTCTACCTTGATGCCCAAGTCTTTTCATGCTCGATAACCACTCTAGCACGTCCACCATGATGCCCCAGTTTTGTCAATTGGGCTCATACGAACAAAATTAATCAACAATTATAATAGGCCTCTAGTTAGTGGATATACCATATGTTTCTTTCTAAGCGGATGGACAAGGTGTTTTTGGAGTTTTGCAAATAGCATATGGATTAAATTAAAAAAAACAAAAAACAAAAACAAAACAAAACACTAAACACTTTTCTGAATGGAGTTAAGACTGGTTTATAGATTTTAGTAGTCAAATGGTTGCGTTCAGGTCTTTTCTTCCACAAACAAGAGAGTTTTATACACTAATTTGGTGTGCGGCTTGGCCATGACCTTAAAAATACTATTATTTATTATTATTATTACATGCCATGTGTTAACTTCATTTTGAATAACATGAATTACACATCTCCCTTTATTAATATTTTTTTAAATGTCATCGTATCAACTCCGTATTAAATACTAAAGGAATAAAATGAATTACACATCTCTTTCATACTAAAAAATACACTATTACAATACTTTAACCATAATATATTTTTTTTTCTTTTAAATATTTTATATCTATATAGATGAAAAATGAAATATTTTATATTACCTTATTTGTATTATCATTATTTTGTCATAAAATTGTAAAAGGAATGGGGAATTGGTTGTTATTGTTTGTGTTTTACTTGATCATGTTATTTATAGATCCATCCAATTCAAATCAAAGTTAGAGTTGATTTGTTTCCCAATATACTCATATGTTACGTGCATGAATTTGTTAAAAAAAATGGAAACACAACCATGAAGGGTATTTGACCACCTTGATATGAGCATTAGTTTTATTTCTTTGATTGTGTTGTAAAAAATTAGAACATAAATATAACTTATAAGTATTACCTCAAATGAGCCTTTCTACCAAAGGTTTCTTTACTTGTGATGTTTAGGATTGTACATATAATAATTGAAAATGTAGAACCAAGAATATATCCATAGTTGAGATTGAAATTTATTTGTACATGTTTACATAAGGGAACAATTGAAATAAAAATGACTTTCATTTGAAACCTAAATTGAAATGTGAAATTGATTTCTTAAGCCTAAAACAAATTGTGTACTTTCAAAAATAAAATGAAAGAGGTTTCACATTAACTCATGAAAGAGGTTTCACATTAACTCTTGAAGTGAATAATACTCTATATTCCATCAACATGTGTTGTATCTCAGAGATACCCCACCTTTATTCTCATAAAATAATGTTAAAGTTTAAGCTATTATTAGGTTACCTTTCTATTTACTAGATAACAATAACATAGACATGATCACTGAGAGAAACACAATCACAAGAGTACACAAGCATTTATCCTAGGAAACCCTCAAGGGGAAGAAAACCTAGCAAAACTTCCTTAATATAGATAGCCAATACAATGCCAAGATAATGAACCAAACAACACAAAAATTCCTCTCCCAAGGATGCACCTCTCTCTCTCTTCCTTCTTCCGACAACTGGTAACTGCATCTTCCTTCAATACTTGTGCACTAGATGAGTGAGCTGAGTGTGTGTCTAAATGAGCCGCTGGCCTCTCCTATTTATACAATTCTGGCATGTGTGGAAGTGTCTCTTCACTGGCAGGGCCAACTTCTTCTTCTGGGTGGTTGTAACCACATTTAATATATTATGGGGCCTCTTTAATATATTCTGGGGCTGAATTCTTATTTAGCCTATTACAATTAGGGTTTGACCAATCCACAAAAGGGGATTTGGTCATTTACAATACTCGACATGATCAATCCACAAAAGGGGATTGATCTAATCAATAATAAATATATTTTATCTTTATCCACAAAAGGGGATAAGAATATTCTTTGCAGATACACAATATTTTAACAAAGAAGTGATGTGAAATTGATTTCTTAATCCTAAAACAAATTGTGTAGTTTCAAAAATGAAATGAAAGAGGTTTTGTAATCGAAGTAACACATCAATTCCTAAAGTGAATAATACACTATATTTCCATTAATTTGTGTTGTATCTTAGAGATGCCCCACCCTTATTCTCATAAAAGAAGTGATTTCAGTTTATAATTTCCACATATAAAGGAAACTCATGGTCTTTTTTGATCATCCAAAAGAAGTAAATGAGGAGAGGATCATATTGAGAACACCTTCTATGACCATAAGGGAAGATTTTAACATAACGAATTGTAGGAGTAGAAGTAACAAAGTGGTAAAAAGGAGAACCATTGCAAAGTTGTAGGAGGCAAATTTACCTAATCTTATCCACAAACTCGACACACCTTGATGCGATTGGTCCATGGTTTTAAATGGAGATGGTTGAGAAGACTACCAGTGGCAAGGCAATCGTTCAAAGAGAAAGACATCTAGGTTCCACATTGTTGATACAACACTAGATGGTGGGTAGGTGTGTTTCCAAATCAATGATTTTAGGCGCTAAATTTCGCAAATGGGCTAATTTTCCATGGGTTTTCCCAAAAAATGATTCACCAATTTTCATTTTTTCTAAAAATGATTCGCCCAAATTCCATAGAATAAAATTATTTTACCTTAAAAATCGCCAAAATTTTATAGAAAGTATATAAAATCCTTAGAAATTTGAATATTTTTACAAAACTATCGCTAAAAATTTTAGATTTTCCATATTAAGGACTAGTAAGATTAGCCCATGTTTCTACATTTTAATATAAATTTACATCCTTAAAATCATCCCTGTTCCTCATCGTTAGTAGATCCTTTGAAGAACATAATCCTAACAATCCAATCATGGAACACCATGTGGAATGTCACATATTGCATACATGTAGAAGAGTGTGTAGGGACCATTCACTGAAATGGAGGATGCAGGTCGAAGATGTGCATTGTCATCTAAAAAATTCTTCGACACCACACCAAGATGTGCAGGCCATTCGATTAGTGTAGATTGATGAACCATATCCTCCCTCTTAGCATCACTCAGTCCATTTGACAAATCAATATCAAATTGAAGATTGACATGTGGCACAGGTTCCCCCCTTTTCTTTAAGATGGAAGAGAATCACCAAACCAATGAAATAATGATACTTAACTAATGACTTATGAACCGAGGACCAATTCGAGTGATGGGGTATGAGATATCATGGAACATTGAAACCATGTGAATGAGGATTTTGTGGTGCATTGTCTTTTCCCGTGTTCAAAAGAAAGGTCTACATGGAAAGGAAATTCCAAATCAATGTTATATGGGAAATGGGGGTCACATTTTTTACCATGTTTTTTAAAATGATGCTACCGGTAGCACCCCCTGCCTTTTTAGGTGGTTTTTTGATATTTTAAATTTTCTGATCCATAATGTTTTCACATTATTTTTTTAAATGCTTATTTTTCATTTATTTTTAATTTTTTTCTAAAAACAAATTTTCAACGGTGTTTTTAGTCATTTTTTCATGCTTCTTTCAATCTTAAAAATAATTTTTTACCATTTTTTTTTAAATTAATATTTTTCATATAATTGTGTCTCAATTAATTTATGATTCCATACTTTTAAAACGTAGTGGAAAACATCATTTTTAACACATCATTTACCTTTACTTCAATACATAGAAAATAATTGTAGTTAAATAACACTATTTTTGAATATTTAGCAAAAAAATATACATTTTACAACCACATATAATAAAAAAACTATACATTTTGGTACCTGTTCATTTAAAATAACATGTCAAATAAAACATTTTTATGGGACAAAAAAAAGTGAAAGTTCTATAAAAAAAAATTAGCATTTTTTTCCCATATTTTTATATATTTGAAGTAAAAAAATGACAACATTTAATAAAACTTTCCCTAGTATAGTGATTCACATGTAAATAAAACTAAAAAGAAAACAATAAAAAAAATTCATCATAAAACAACAATAAATACATATTCATTTTTATTTTAAAATTTGAAAGTCAAAACATTACAGTTATAGCTCATAAAAAATTTGGAAAATTGAGCATCATCTTCAAGGGCATTTAAAAACTAATCAACAATATCATATATCTCAAATTCATCATTCTCAACAGACACATTATCATCTTCTTCGACATCATTTTCTGCTTCCACTATGTCATTTTTCTCTTCCATTGGGTCTTTGATATCCGCAAGTTCTCCAAAGTGATCCTTTCCAATCAATCCTCATAATGGTACTTGAGGTTACTTTGACATTTTTTCCACCTTTGATTCACTAAAATCTCATTTATTCAAGCCAACTTCTTTCCTTTGATCTGAAAGAGCTAGAATAACATTAATTCCTTGTTGAATAACATTGCATTGTATTAGGTCACTTTCAATGGCTATGCAATTTCTTCCTTTTTGTAAGCAACACACTAATGTTATTCCTAGCCAACAAATACAAAATAAATAATGAAGTTAGATACTGTAAAAAGACATAAATTAAAAATAATATAAGGTTAAAACATGATTTCATAAATGTTAGATCATAATTCTTACTTGAACCCAAGAACAAATCCAAAATCCAATCTCTTTCATTTGAAAATGTACCTATAAGATAATTAATTAATGCTTGTGGTTTTTTATAAATGTTAACCATGTTAAACTACTAGGACTCCCTCTATCCTTTACATTGACAAGAATAGAATTATAAGAATCATTTTTTGTCTAGGTTGCAAGATGTATACTCTCAAAATCATGTTTAAATGGTTCTCTATTGGAGCTTTGAATATTAAGCTTGTGTCTGTAACATAAATAAGTGCAAATTCAATTAACTTGTGGATTAATAAAATTGTTTTCTAATCTTAATTTTTAAACATACACTTTAAATATCTTATCAAATAAACTGCACCCTTGTTTTTTCTTTTCCCTTGAAGCTTGATTGCACTAATCCTTGTTGTGTGTCTGAATGAAAAACCAAAAATATCCAAAATGGTGATGTTGTGACTTCCATAAATCTCATAACCAATTTATTGAAAGCTTGGTAAGTATAAGTCTTAGTATATTATTTTTTAGGAACAATATTTGCAATTTGTTCACAATCACCTAATATCACTTTATATTAAACAGTGTCAAGCCCATTCCAAATGTAGTGATCAAGGGTGTCATCAATTTCAATAGTTTGAACACATCTCCTTCTTTCTCTTTCAAACTTGGTTTTTTGAATAAAACTTTTGAAGGTTTCAGGTACTCCATCTGCATTATTCTTTGGCATCTTTAATGAAACAAACAAACATATATTTATATATCTATAACTATTAAAACAGAAATAAATTAATCTACAAATGAATAATATGAATGTAATAAATCAACATACATTTTTCAATGCAACAAAAAATTATTTCAATATTGTTGTAGAGCTTGAATTTGGATAGTTGAGTTTAACATCATCCCAATTTTCTTCATTCAACATCTTAGCCATTTCCTCTTGTATTCTCATATACACCTTGTGACTAAATTAAAAAAATAAAAATGTTATAATGATATATATAATAAAACACTTAGAACATTGATATGTTAAATTGAAAAAAATAATATGTGTGTCCTAACATAAATAAAAATAACTCAACAAACTTACTTTTTAAATTCATCACACATTTATTCAATTGACAATTCACCCGACCTTACACGTGATAATATAGCTATGATAAGTTTTTCATCCTTCACTTCTTGTATCGTTCTCCAAGGTGTTATAGTCATATCTTCTGGAATATTTTTTATTTCAAGACCTATCTTACTTGTGCCACATATTAATGGTTTAGCCTTCTTAACTCTCTGATTTTTTATACTAATATTTCCGCATAGGGTGAAGATCTCATCTATCAAATCTCATACTTGTCCAGTTCTAAATCTCAATTGAAAATAACTATCTATGACTCTAAGTACATCAATTCCTTTGCGATTTTTTTCTTTTTCATTTTCATCATCACTTGGGAAGCCTATTTTCATACAAAATTACTTTTGAAACTTGGCATCAATAATTGATCTCTCCCCACGACATATTTCATAATACTCATCATGGATAAATCTCACTCTTTGAATGAAATTCATGGACATTCTATACTCATTATCTATGTTATGATCATGTGCCAATAACTTTACTTCTGAATCTGTTAAACCAACATAAATTATGCATTTGACTGTCTCAAAAAGAGGATTATTGGGATATTCTTGCATCGATTCTCTTATAGCCTCTATAGAATGATTTCCTCCATTCACATAATATTTTTAGTTTAAACATTTTGATCTATCAAATTCTTCCCCCCCTATGAACTTCCATTGCGTCAACAATAACTAGGTAGTCAACCACATGTGTAGATGGATTGTACCTAATCAATGATTTCAAATTGTGAATATGCAAGTGATGTGATTTTCTAATTTGATATTTTTCTTTCCCTTCTGTGGGTTTATAAAGTTGTTTCACATTCAACTGAAATGTATGGCCATCATCAACTAAGTTGTCCATCTTCAATTTATTTTGAATCTCATTTTGTGTTCTTTTCATAATACCATCCTCTAGATCAACACCTGGTGTTATTATTTCTTTTCTATCTTTAGGAATTTCATTATAATATTCAGAGTTAACGATGACTTCTTCATAAATGACATTTTCTTTCTTTCTCTTATGATTTAAATGGGTTTCATCTAAATCAATGATTTCTTCATAATCAATAGGAATGGACTTATCATCGGTCATCACTCTTTTTCATTTATCTTGTTTATTCTTTTTGCGAGAAGGAGTGATAACCTCATTGGGACTAATTTCAACAAAATCTTTATTTGGAGTTTCCTCATTTTCAAATGTAACCTTTTTAGGATTTATAAAATGAGGATTTTTTTTCTTCTTTCATGTTCTTCTCTGTCTACTCTTGCAGCTTCAACCTCTATTACTTTTTGTTTATTTTTCATTCTTTCTTCTGTCTTTTCAATATGAAAAGCATTGATGACATCCATGATATTATTTTCTATAGAGTAAATCCCCACTAACATATGTGAAGGTCATTCAACAAAATCCTATAAAAATAAAATATAACATTTCCATGTTAAATAAAATAAAAAAATTAGCATGATACTACAAATAATAAATGATACAAAAATAAAAATAAAAATAAACTTACATTGTCTTTTTCAATGCCATCAATGATGGATGCACATAATTCTGTAAAAAAATAATCCTTGTTATAATGCTCAATTTCAAAGAATATCTAATCTTGATATATGTTATGTCTTGTTTGACGAGTGCATAAACAATATATGTGTCTGGAACCAAACATATATCTCGTAACAAGCCAACAACTTGATAATTTTCTTACACATGTTCAAACTCGGAACAATACAAATATAATTGTTCTCCATTGTTGCCTTGCTTATCTTTAACAAACCAAGAATATTCCAGTTTGTTTTTACTTTCCACAAATTTTCACTATCTAACATTTTTCACTACCCTTGACAGCTCAGGTGTTGTGCTATCAATTGTTGTTTAACATTCATGGAGGTTCCACTTGCAATTTTGGATACCATTATTGCAGATCGTGATCCATATATAATCTCTTTCCTACCATTTTTCCTATTTGAAAAAAAAATAGGCCTTTAACATTATAATAAATTAAAAAAACAACATTGACCATAAGAACTAAGTTTAAAAAAATTAAAAGAAAAATTGACCCATGAAGTTACTAGGGTGATGTTGAGACCAAGCCTTGGCTTACGTGGCTAGGGTGATGTCAGGCATCGCCCCAACTAGCCTCGCGTCCAAGCCATGGGAGCGCCCAATGTTTGGCCACGTGAGTTCCCCCCCTGTAGCCAAGTCACGACCCAGGTTGGACCGTGACTTGATTGTAGGGTTGGTCAGGCCAAGGTGATGTTAGGCATCGCCCCAGCCCCACGCAACCAAGGAACGGTCTCAAACAGGGGATTTTTCGTGGGGGTCGGGGCGATGCCCAACATCACCCCAGCCCCGTGGCCAAGTCATGGCTCGTGGGTTGTTAGTTGGTCATCGGGGAGCTTGACATCACCTCGAGTACCCTCGTAGGATAAATCATAGTCTTGTGTGAGAGGGGCATTTTTCCCAATAGACACCATGGGATAAAACTATAAAACTTTCACTAAAAAAAATTAAAAAGTATAAATCTTTTAAAAAAACTATACCTAAATTTGCCTTTTTTTCCTTCTTCTTTTTTGAAAAATCCTAAGAATTTTGTTAAAATTTCTTTGAAAAAGGTCTCAATTTTTTAAAAAAGTTGAGATTTTTTTAGAAAAAAATAGAAAACATCTAAAAAAATTTAGGGTTTTAGGGTTTTTTTATAATTTCCGCATGAAAAAATCTTATGTGATTCAAAGATGATCTTATAATTTTTTTTTAGGTAAATGGTAAGAATTTAAAAAATAACTAACCTTTGAACTGCTAGATTCTCCTCGAATGTCTTCTCAATGTTTCTCCCTTGTAGATTGCTCCAAATTATTTAACAAATGTTGCCCAAGATTTCACATAATGTAAAAAGACAAAACAAGACTGTGTATATATAACACAGATGATATAAATTATTGTTAGTATAACGAATGGGAGATAAATAAAAATGAAGAAGATTGTCTACATATATACCGAAAATTATATGGATCATTGCTAAGTTTAATGAATATGGGATAATAAACAAACATTTGTATCATTATATGTTCTTAGTGAGAAGTGATGGCTTCGTCAAATAAAGAATATTTTATTTCTGAGGCATCAAGAAATTGTTCGCATAACTCTTCTTTTGGGACTAGAAAATGCAATGGGAATGTTTGTAATGCAAATGATGCATCTTATTTTTCAGCTAGTTAGAAGTTTTCCATAGTGCAAGCAATGTTATTCAGCATGTTCCTCAAAAAATTCTCAAATCAAAGGACTTTGAAGGCACCGATGATAAAGAGGAGAAATATGATGGTGATCAATCTATTCAATAGTTTAATAGTATTGAAAATAACCAAAATGTAGGCCGAAGTGGAGACTATGATCAGAGTTTAAATGATTGGGATGATAATTTTCCTCCAAGTGAGGATTTTCAAGGTTTCGCTGAAGATTTCCAAGGCACCAATGAATATGATGAAGAATTCCCCTCAAGTGGAAATTTTAAATCTTAGTCTATCAAGAATCCAAACAAGGTTGGAAAAGGATCCTTCATTTTATTCAAAGGTACATCATGGACGAGAGAGTGGGCCATTAACAAACACTACATTGTCATGGATGTGTGACTTATTTTCCAAACATGGAGAGTGTATTCCAAATAGAGACACAATACATATTCCATATAATTTTTGAAGTAGGGAAATCTACAACTTGTACAAAGGTTATGTTGAAGGTGTTGAAGGAAATGGTGATTTTATTACATATGAATATTTTACAAGAACACAGAAGAAATAATCCAACAATGTTTGTATTCCTAAGAAGTCAAGGATGGGGATTTGCAGTATATTTGCTACTTTTAAATCAAGTAGAGATAAATCTGAAGCGGTAGAAAGAGGTATGTATTTGCTATTTTTTTTTTTAATTGGATAGTTATCAACTATGAAACCATATGATCAATATCTTCATTTTATGTCATATGCAGATTCCATAGTCAAAGCACTTCAAGAACATCGGAATCAACAATCAAGTGAAAGGAAAAAGTTGTACAAACATCAGAATAAGTGTTATGATTCTCCAAACAAATCTTTAGGTATGATAATTGATGGCACGGACCAGAAGAAAACATTTCTACCACATTTTCTCTGTACACCAAAAAATTTATAGGAAGATAATTTCATTCAGTTTCACTTAGTTGGTTGTACAATTTTCAATGGAAAAATGTGTCTGAGGTTTTACTTCACAACTCCAAATATTCATAACGATGCAAATCTTACCATCACCATAATCCGTCATGTGCTCACTCACTGGTCTGGAAATATTCCTCAAATTATCTATCTACAGTTGGACAACACTAGTCGTGAAAATAAAAATAAAATTGTGTTTGGATATCTAAGCATGCTTGTTGAACTAGGAATCTTTCAAAAGGTGAAAGTTGGTTTCCTTCTTGTTGGACACACTCATGATCATGTTGATCAAATGTTCAGTCTTTTTTTCAGTAATATTGAAGAGGAAAAATGTTGGAAGTCTATCATCATTGATTGAATGTATTAAGAAAACATACATTCCAGAGTCTTTTTTTCATATATTAGAATAAACTATTGGCATACGAAGATTTATTCAGGGATCGCATTGTGAAGAAAAATGCATTGAACAAATTAATGGCATTAGCTTCCAAAATCAATTTTGTTTCAAAAAATTTGATGGGAAAACACTTATATGGGGAAAGAGGTATTCAACTACTGCATAATGGGGGCCTTCATCATGTTTATCATTTTTGAAGTTCATTCCAGATCGTCCAATATTTGCATCAAATTTATTTTTATTACAATCAGTTGTTGAAATTCATAATGCATGGAGGCATAATATGTAGATTATTTTGAATGCATGAAAGAAATAAAAAATGTTCATTAAAGATACACATGTTTACTTTGATGTCGTTGATTCTATTTGGTGGGAGTCATTTTTGAATGGTCAAAGTGACATAATTTCAAGCTCAACAAATGAAGATTCCATAACACCTTGATTATGTCATATGCAGATTCCAAAGATTTCAAGGTGTTATGTCATATGCAGATTCCATAGATTTCAAGGTGTTATTGAGTTCACACAAGCAGAGGAAAGAGAAATGTATATTAGTTCTCAAAGGTCACGTGCACAACATGAAGCCATGGAAGACATTTATATGGGTTTAGTACAAGATATTAAGGAGGTGAGCATGATTGCAGTCTTAACGACTGAAGATCCACATGGTTATCCATTCTTGGTTGCAAAGGTTATAAACATTGAGAAATAAAATGAAGATGTTATTGCAATTGAAGTGCATTGGGATGCAAAAGGTACACACCCATTCAATGGTGTGTACAAACGAGAGATGGTGGTTAAGAAACATGTCAATAGAAAGAGAAAAAGAAAGGGTCAAAATAAATCTCGTCATCGCACTGACCTCTTAAAATTAGAGGATGTTGGCATACTTGTTATGACTTCAATTTGACAAAGAGAGGAACTTTTCACTCCAAGACAACATATATTATCAAGAGGTTTCTACCACAAGAAATAAATGCAAGATGTGATTTTGTTGAACCTAGTCGTAACGATTTTGACATATGAAATGTTGGGCATGTTAGAATGTGCTCATTTTACCATCAACAATATCAATATTGTCACCCAAACATAGGCCGAAGCCACCCTCCGAGGACCTTAACCTTGATAGAGATAAGAATCCTGTAGCAATCCAGTAGCCAAGCAAGGCTAATGCACCAAGAAAAAAGTAACCAAAGCTGATCAGAGAGTCCAACCCAAAATATATAAGAAATAGGCTTCAGAACTAGCAGCAACACCTTCTCCAGAACTTGTGCACAAGACTGCCTGACTGTAGTGCGCACAAGTGCCTATCTGCAATTTTGATAAGTGTGTCAAATGAAAGACTAGCGCCCTCTATTTATAGTAATCTTGGCAGACTGCCTGGGCCGACTTCTCATTCTGGGGACTAATTAATTCATATCAATTATCTCTCTCAGCCGACATCTCTTCTAGGGTTATGTTCACTTCTTTTCTTTCTTCCGGAACATTCTAATCTTGTCAAAGGTCACAATGGAGGTTCGTACCTCCCGAAGCTACAATAATATCAACACTCCCTCCTAGTTAGGGAGGTATAACCGATAATGGTATTGAGCACAAACAAACCATTCAACAGGTAGCATCACGAGTACCGTCATTATTATCCAACTGGATAATCTCCATGACAACAGGTACAATATCAATTGATAGAACACAATTGTGTTTATCCATGGTAGTACACAACTACTCAAACCATGAGACATAGTCACAAACAATGGAACATATCTACCATAGTAGAATATCTCTACTGTCTGGAGACATGCAGTCTGCATAACAATCATATGATATCAACTTGCATAGAAAATATTGTTATGATATAAAATGAATCATCTAGGCCATTCTTTCACTCACATCTATGCGATCTTAAAGAGCATCTGCCCTTAGAGTAGAACGTCAATGATGGGCTATCTGGACTATTCTTCTCAAGCAATAACGAATAATTGTTATGATTTATGTGCCTCGACCATTCCCCACCCTGGGCCATTCCTCCGACACTAAACAAAGTGCAACCTGGAGAGAATGAGTCTGCCCTAAGGAATGCATGTCTCTGATTGATGAACCTATACCATTCCCCACCCTGGGCCATTCCCCTGTCACTAAACAAAGTGCAACTTGGAGAGAATGAATCTTCCCTAAGGACTGACTGTCTGGACCATTTCCTAAGGAAATGATTGTCCTGCACCAACCTCCAAAACAGACCATTCCTCATGTTAACCACAATGGGAAATCATTGTCTATGGTACATCAACAATCCATTGAACCATTTTCATTACGAAAATGACCATTCAATCTGGACCATTTTTCGAACTGGAAAATGCATGTCCATTAGAAATCTCAAACCACTTTCTGAATCTGGAAAGGGACTGCCCAAGCTGGACCATTTTTCAAACTTGAGAATGACTGTTCTTAATTCAATAAAATTTTAGTGCCCCCTCCCAACCTGGAGAGTCATTTCTTCCCTTTCAACTAAGGGAATTATTTCCACGATCCCCAATTTGTCTCGAAAATATGCAAACTTTATTTTGGACAGAGGCTTTGTCAGGATATCTGTTGTCTGCTCATCTGTGGGGATATACTGGAGCTTTACTTCTCCTTCCTGGAATTTATCTCAAATAAAGTAGTATTTGATCTCAATATGTTTCGACAGTTCATGAAACACTGGGTGTTTTGAGAGCCTTATACAACTTTGATTGTCACAGTGTATTATGGTTGAATCTGGAACCTGATCAAATAAATCAAAGATTAGCTTTCTCAGCCATATTGCCTATGTGCATGCCTCACATGCTATGATATATTTTTCTTCTGTTGTGCTGAGTGCGGAAAAATTATGTTTCTTGTTTCCCTAAGATATCATAGCAGAGCCTAGGCTGAAACACATCCCTAAAATACTCTTTTTGTCTTATGCACTTCCTACCCAATCTGAATATGTGAATCCATGAAGTTGTATATCACTGGATGCGATATATCTTAAGCCATAGTTTATTGTCCCAAGAATATATCTTAGGACATGATTTGTAGATATCCAATGTTCATGTCTAGGTTCCACCTAGAACTAGCTTAGTGTGTTTATGACAAAGAAAATGTTTGGTCGAGTATTTACCAAACACATCAATGACCCAATCAATTGTCGATATAGTGATGGATCTACTAGATCAGAATCTGAATCTCTTACTTTTCTTACGTCTGTAGTCATAGGAGTGTCCATGGATTTGCAATCCATCATTCCAAACTTATGGAGAATCTTTATTGCATACTTTCCTTGTCCAAGGAATACTCCACCATGATTTTGCCATACTTCTAGTCCCAAGTAATAATGAATGAGACCAAGATATTTCATATCAAACTCAAAAGCTAGTTCCTTTTTGCATTGGATGATGAGAGACTCTTCATCTGTTAGGAACATATCGTCAACATATAGTAGTAGAATCACAGGTGCGTTGTTCACGATTTTGTAGTAAAGGTTTGGATCTACATGACTTTTGGAGAAACCAAGTCTCATTACATAGTTGTCTATTCTGGCATACCAAGATCTTGGAGCTTGATTGAGTCCATATAAATCTTTCTTTAGTCTGCAAATGTGAGTGTCTCTAGAATGTACTTCAAACCCTTGAGGTTGTTCAATATATACTTCTTCTTCGATTGCTCCATTGAGGAAAGTTGTTTTTACATCCATTTGATGTAAAATCCATCCCATGGAAGTGACAAGAGATATGATAGCTCTAATGGAAGTATATCTAGCAACCGGAGAAAAAGTTTCGTCATAGTCTTTTCCCTCCTTCTAGGAGAACCCTCTAGCTACGAACCTTGCTTTATATTTATCCATGCTTCTGTCTATTGCATGTTTGATCTTATATACCCATTTTGAAGTTACCATTGTTTTTTATTTAGGTCTAGGCACAATTTCCCATACATCATTTTTCATGATGGATTGATGTTCTTCCGTCATAGCTTATTTCCATTGTTTCTTTTGAACTGCTTCTTCAAACATGGTAGGTTCTTCATTTAGAAGCTTTGTCATACATGTTGCATAGCTTGAGAATCTTTTAGGCTTCTTACTTTTTCTGAATGTCCCATCTGGGTCCTTGAGTCTTTTTTCTTCTTGTAAGGTAGCTTCAAGCCAAGTTGGTCATTTCTTGGTCTTAGGTATGGTGTTTGAATCAATGGTCTCACATGGTTGCATAAAATGATCAGGTTGTGACTTTTCGTCATTCTGGTTTTCCGTGCTTTCTTCAATAGGTTGTTCATGCTCTTCTTCTTCTATAGTTTCATCAATGGATTTCTTGAAAGCCATCTTTTCATTGAAGGTCATGTCTCTGCTGACTTCAATGTTATGTTGTTCTAGAATATAGATTCTATAATCCTTGGATGATTCACTATATCCCATGAATATTCCCTTATTTCCCGAGGGTTCTAATTTATTCCTTTTGTCCTTGGGAATGTGAGAGTAAACAGGACATCCAAAGATTCTTAGGTTTTCCACATTAGGTTTCTTACCTGAGAAGGCTTCTTTTGGATTCATGTCCTTCAATACAATGAGGAATTCTGTTTTGAACATATATTGTTGTCATGGTTGCTTCTCCCCATAAGAACATGGATAAACCTTGATCATTTAGTAGTGCTTTTACAATTTCTTTAATATATTTGTTCTTTCTTTCTGCTACACCATTTTGTTGAGGATTATGAGGAACAATCAACTCCCTCCTAATCCCTGTCGATTTGCAGAATGCAACGAATTCCTTTGATGTGTATTCTCCTCCATTATTTGTTCTTAAGGTCTTGATATTCTTGTTCATGAGGTTCTCTATCTCTTCTTTGAATTCTTGAAATTTGTTGAATACTTCGTCCTTTGTCTTTAGAAGATATAACCAAGTCTTTCTTGAGTAATCATCTATGAAGATTACGTAGTAAAGAGAACCTCCTAGAGATTTGATTGGCATCGGACCACAAACATCGGAGTGTGTCAGATCTAGAATCTCCTTAGATCTATTGTTGTTGCTTGGGAATGGTTTCTTGATATCACTATTGTCACCCAACCATAGGCCGAAGCCACCCTTCGAGCACCTTAACCTTAACAGAGAGAATAATCATGGTAGAAATCCAATAGCCAAGCAAGGCTAATGCACCAAGCAAGAAGTAACCAAATTTGATCAGAGAGTCCAACCCAAAAGATAGAACAAATAGTCTTCATAAATGGCAACAACCCCTTCTCCAAAACTTGCACACAAGACTGCCAGACTGTAGTGCGCACAAGTGCATGTTTGCAATTTTGAGAAGTGTGTCAAATGAAAGACTGGCGCCATGTATTTATAGTAATCCTGGCAGACTACCTGGGCCGACTTCTCATTTTGGGTACTAATTAATTCATATTAATTATCTCTCTTAGCCAACATCTCTTCTAGGGTTATGTTCACTTCTTTTTATTCTTCCAGAACATTCTAATCTTGTCAAAGGTCACAATGGAGGTTCATACCTCCCAAAGCTACCATAATATCAACAGGGCATGCATGTAGACTCAGATGGTGCATTCATCGACAATAGAGAAGAGTATGGATCATTTACATGTTCATCCAATCATTCATTTGAAGACAATGCAGACTCTGATGGTATTTCTGAATCCATGAGTCAATCTAAATAAGTGTATGAAACATTTTATGTATTTTTGATCCATATGATGTTTGTATGGCAACTAGAAATGAGCATTGAACTTACATATGATCTTACATGAAATTATGAACCATTTTTATGTTTTATGAATTATATGTTTTGATTATGGAGAATATAATAAAATTTCTTAGCTTATATGTTTTGAATATGGACAATTTAACAATACTTTTAAGAAATAATTTATGTTTCATTCAATGTAACTTGTATTTGTTTTTTTATTTTTAAAAGTAAAATAATATTAAAAAGTGATGTTGAATTTTTAAAGTATAGTGTGATATTTTCATGGCATTATGTATTATCTTGTGCTTGGAGTGATAAACTAAGATTTAAAAAGTAAGCATTTAAGGGTTGATTTTATGATTTTGTTTACATTAATAATGATTTATTTTACCACTTTATAAAAAAGTGTCATTTTAATACCCCAATTTTAGAATGGGTGTTATCAGTAGTAGTACTTTTCAATTTGATGGTTGATTTTGAGGTTTTGGTTTTAATGGCACCAACTGCTAAAAATATGATTTCAAATTATCTAGAATTTTAATGTTTTGAAAAAACATATACTTTATGTAACATCATTCTTTTATTTAGGTGTTGATTTTAAGGTTTTTCTGAGCTATTGTATGAGTTTTGAAGGCCATGCTTGAAAAATGTTGTAATTTTGACCCCTTTTCAAAAAATGGTGCTACCGGTAGCACCACTTTTTGATTTTGGGGTTGGTTTCCATGTTTTTTATGCAAACATATGGGTTTTTTGGGCCAGAGTTCTCATTTTGAGGTCACAGTTCTCGTTAAGTCAATAACTTTGTGGGAGTTCATAGAAAAAGAAAATCTCAATTTTCACCACTAATTAGAGGACAAAAGGGAGTGGTAGCCACATAAGAAGTTATGAAGAGAATTAGGTGAGGCAGGCTAGGCTCAAAGCAATTAAAGGTTCATACACATCAAGAAAGGAATGGTCAATAAACCCACTCATGGGAGCCTCCTCTAGTGAAACATGGGAAATGTTATAATCAAAATGAAAATACTTTGAATTGAACCTTGGTGAGAAAAGGGGTTGCATGGAGATCTCATGAATCAAAATGGTCAGCGAAAACATTGAAGAAATAATTGTTGGTGGAGTTCACACATGAGAAGGGAAATTCATAAAATAATAGAAATGAGAGGTACTCTTCAATTTTTGTAGGTCTAGGAGAGCAAAGGGAACTTTAGATATCAGGGAGAAAATCTCCTATCCACATCTACAACAAATGACTAGTCACTCTTGTATATGGGTTTGCTATTCTCCATTCATGCATTTATCTTCTTATGTTAGTCATCACTCTTCTCTCCCCCACATCTTTGAGTTATAAAGATCATTAAAAAATTTGGGGGAAATTATCAACAACATTTACTGGATACTTCTATTTTGGTTTCTTATGGTCTTGCATTTGGAAGAAGGTTTATTGTGATCTGTTAATGGTAGCATTTATGTTTTTCCTCTCTACGAGGTTCATAAAGGAGGAGTGGATATTGATGTTTATTTATAGTTTAATGGATATTTCCAAGCCATTTTTTTTGTCCATCAATGGTTTTTATGACTCTTTACTATGGTTGAATTATTGGATTTCCTAGTAGTGAATCTTATTATTTTTAGACTGATGAATAAATGGTACTTCCAACACTCTTAGGAATTCATGGATATCAATTTACTAATCTATATATGTGTGAGGATTAAATGTTAGCCTCCTCATGATTTTATGCAATTTGTGTGTGGGTAATATCATGAATCTGGGTATCACTTTTGTGAGAATCAGGTCGCAAAAATTTCAAATGGCATATTTTTTACTGAACTCTTAAAATTTTCAACCAAAAAATAGTTCAACCGAACTCTTTTTTCGGATAAAAGTTTAATCTAACAGTAACCCTAAAATTCTAACATAAATTTCAAATATAACAACAATTTTCGACGAAAAACTAACTTTCGGCCAAAAATATATGTTCCCACCATCCTCTAAATGGGGTTCCCACCATTTATTGGAGCACCCTATTTTTTTTGCTAGTTTGTTCGTGACCTGCAGGACTAGCATGTGGCTGAGAAACCATGACTCAGGGGCATCTAAGCCGTCAAAATCACCCGGGGATCGCACCCGCCCTGAGCCACACCAACCCTTAACATGGCTGGATTTGTTGTCCCCACAGGTTTCGAACCGGTGACTTTAACATCACAAAGTGCCTTAACATCACACTCCACTGACTGTCCTACACCTCGAAGACTATTGGAGTACCCTCTTATTTGTAGCACTCATTGCTAGATTTATTTTAGGGGTTTGTAATTTTTACGTAGTTTTCCATTTTAAATTGCAAAAACTAAAATGTGGGAAATAATTCCTAGCAATAGGAGCAAGTTAAAAGAAAAAATAAAATGAAACACAATGCTAGATAAATCCAAAATTAGGACTAGTCGGTTACCTTCAACTCATACAATATCAAAAGATAATTAAATATGTAAGATAGCTATGCATATTCTAATTCTATGCCTGTTTTAAAACCAAGTTAGCATGAAAGATAACGATGAGAGTATGTACAAAGAAATAGTTTGATAGCACATACTCACGATGAAATCAAAGACGCCATACATCAAATAAAGATAGCTTGTATTAAAAAATAACAACTTCATCTTTATTAGTTAGAATTTCTAAGAATGCCTCAATGCCATTTACAAGATATTTTGTTTGTCAAAGTCACAAATATTGTTCCTAGATAAGTTCATACATTTATACAAAATAAGAGTCAAAAATTTGAATTGATTCAACTTCCTGACTCTTTGTCTTCTTTGACTAGCCAAACATCTAATTATTTTCATCCTTTTGTTTGTCCACATAATCTTTCCATGCATTAAATATATTTTCTAACTAAAAAGAACTAGGGAAATCATGATGTTCAAAGGGTGTGTAGATTATACACAAGCCATGTTGGAATTCCCCATTCCCTCTGTTTATTTTAGAGATAGACATATAAAGAACTTATTTTTCTTTCACTTGTGTTTCAATGCATCTTTTTACAACATCTTTGATTCTACACGATAGCTTTTCTAAGAATTATATTTTATATTTGTGAACTATTCAATAAGGACATCACGCCAAAATACAATATAAAAGGGTTTCTTGTTTTAAAGATAGATAGTTTGCATTCTTCAACCACCTCCAATGCATCATCAAAGTATTTGTTGGAGTCTTTAAGCAATTCTTTGATATCCTTTATTGTTGTTTTGTCAATGTCTTTCTAATAGTTATTGTTGGTGCCCATCCAATCAATCTTATTTGCTTGTAAGTGAGGTGGAATTAATGGGGTTATTGATAAATTGTCGTTTTCGGAGGAACAAATAATCCAAACGCTTATATTATCTTTGGGCATAGTCAAATCATTTTTCAAGTTAGGGTGTTAGTGTTGTTTCTCCATCAAAGACTTCTTTCATTTCAAACACAACTTTGTAGAAGTCGACATGTATTCAGGAAAATTCTCTTTGGAGTTATAATGCAAATTTATTGAAATTGCCCATATCGTATTGATTTGTTTTGTAAGAATCAACTTGGTTTGTCAAAAATTAAATTTATTTTTTTCTTCCCCTTTATTTCTTTTATCATTTTAAGAACTTGAGACTCATTTACTTGGCCAATTTCTACTACTGAGGTAGTCATTGATATTGGGTCCATACTCCTCACATTAAACATCATGGTCTTTATTGATCCACAAACAGTGGGCCTATGACCTATTCATCTCATCAACATGGATGCTTATTATGGAATACATTGTAATGTCTATATGATTTATAAACCAAATGGGATTATGCTTCTTCTGTATGGATTTAATATTGAAAAGGATAACTATGTTTTTTATATGGTTTCAATTCTCGTATTGTTTGGTCTATTGTCTTGTAAATCCAAGACCATTGTCAATGCATCATTACTTTGTCTCTACAATTCTACTATGTCCAAAAAAGACAATGCACTTTGTATATATTAGTGTTACACAACATTCTTCCTACTTAAATGTCAAACCCAACAATTTAATTGTGTTGTGCTAGATATACAATGCACTCTAGTTCAATATTATGATCGAATAGCTTCCTCCATTTATAATAATAATAATAATAATAATATAATTTTAAGGTCACGACCAAGATAGACACCAAATTGATGTATGAGACCCCATTTTTGTGGGACAAGGGACCCCCTTTGCACAATGATTTGACTGCTAAAGTTTATAGAGGTGTACATACCCTACCCCCCTCTGGATTTGAACCTGTGACCTTATAAGAGGAAATATGTGTTCCTAAGAGAAAGAACAAGAATTAACAACACATCCCATACAAGAGAAAAAATTAAACACTCTTCTTGACATCTTTTCTCACAATAAGTAGGCAGACCATACCTTCAAGCATTAACATGAGATAAATTACTTTTTGTCATCATTTCCCATATGCCGATATGTCAAAGACATATATGTGTGCATGCAAGCACTATAAGGAGTAAAAAAATGCATAGATGGGAGCTCACTTTGTATGGATGCATTGGACATTATTGGCTTGGACTACTACAAAAGATGATTGAAGGTATAATTCATTGCTCATGACTTGAGAATAGTTTGGTTGTAGGTAAGAAATGCTCATTCCTGAGAGTGATGGATCGTGGGTAATTCTCCCAACTATTCTAGCGAAGAATTCACTAAGTGGTACATGTGAATGCACAACGCATAAGCCACATCTCATACTAGTGATCAAACCAATTGGAAATAGTGTTGTAGGTGCAATTCCAACAAGTTATTAACATGATTATCAATCAACAAATAGATCAAATTGTCAATAAGACTATTACATAGAGTTTACCATAACAAAAAAGAAAAATTGTTGTAGGCATATGGTTAAATAGTGAACCAACAATACATTAAACCTATTCAAATCTCATAATGGTTTTCAGCAATGTCAGGAATTAATTAACCTAGAAGTAAGCATACATACATAGAATCACAAAAACTCATGAATTTAAACTCTATTAATTACGTAGAAAACCACAATCATGAATTTAAACATAGACATGTAGATTTACCTTGAAAACCCAAATGAGAAAACTCATATCAAATGGCTTTGCTTAGCCTTGTTTTCTTAGAAATTGCAAAATCACAATGGTGTTTTATCTCTCTAAAGCACTAAGATTTCAAACTCAAAGAATAATTCCTAGTGCAATCGCATTCTTCTCTACCAGATAACCCCTCTCCAAAACTATGCCAAAGCTTATAGGTTTAATTAGCTCATTGGGAGAAATCAGAAGTTCAATCACCCCATAGTATTTAGCTTCCTAACTCTAGTGCTCTTCCTCTTGTGGATTTGTTGGCAGTGCTTCGATTCATGGTTCCTTTGTCTTGTATTTTTTCTTTCTTTTAATTCTTTTAATATTTCATTGTTTTGTGCTTTCCTTGGGTATGTAGCACTTTGGATGCAAGTGATAGTGAATTATACAAGTGTGGGGCCGTTCACATTGTCAACCACTCCTTTGGATTTGCATTAATATCCTAGCCTTAATATTCCTGGACATAGCCTATCTTCTTCATTTTTATTTCATTAAAACCATTCAATTTTTGTTTGGATATAGTTTTGGATCATCTGTGGTCTCAATTATGACTTGATTGGTGCTAGTTTTCCTCTTCTTGTGTGAAGATATAACCACTTGCTTCTTCTTTTTATCAAAGGTGAGAAATTCTAAGCATGTTACTTTGTCATCACCTTTAGAAGAATGAATCGTTTCAAGATACTACCGAAAGTTGGGATTATCTTGATTGAGGTTGTAGAATTCTTCTATCATCCTTGACCCCATGTCAATGTCTATCTTGAGAGTCTCTTTGGAGTTGGGTCATGGTTCTCATTTATCTTTGGGTTGTGAAGTGGATGTCTATAGAATCTCTTATTGTTTCCTCCTTGATTTTGAAAGGTAAATCACTATTTTTTCATGGTGACCAGATCCATGTTTGTCTTGGACCTACCAACCTTCAACTTGTGAGTCTTCAACCTATGGAAATGGTCTATTTTATTATTTGAGTGGGAGGTGGAATCTTTTGTCTTGTCTATATTCGTAGCATCCATTACGATAGTGTCTAAAGGTACTTTGTTTGCTTTCTTCACTTTTGGGAACTTCTTGTTTTCTATCTTGCTCGTAGCTTAGGACCCTTATTTTAAATTCTTCAAAATATTTTTCATCATAGTAAGCCCAATGTATACCCATTGTAGTTCTATGTTTCTCAACCACTCAGACCTTGGTGTGGATGATGAATTTTGAAGCGTTCTTCTCTGAGATTATAGTTGTATATTTCCCCTACTTCCATTCGTGCAAACATGATGCTGGGAAATCCACACACTAACTAATAGGAACATAAACCTTCAATCATTTTAACTACGACATTTGAATTCAACAAGCTAAAAGATTTTATTTGTAGAACACTTGCAAATGCGTGTGAACAAGATGTTGCAATCCTATTTTTTCTAATTTTCTCCTAGAAGAAAACAATCATAAGAGCATCTACTAATATGAAATTACTTCAAGATCTTCCTATCACACTCTATCAATCAAATGCAATGAATCAATAAGAAAATAAATATATATTCATACAAGTCAAGTTGTTTCCTTTCTCAATGTTTTTTTCAAAATGTCTATGAAAATAAATCCAAGAGAAGAATTGTACTTCAAATAACAAATGAATTCAAATCAAAATTCTCTATTTCCCTAAAAATAACAAAAAAATTGATTTGCTTTATTTTTTCAAAAAAATGAAAAATAGGAAATGTACTAAATTCAAAACTTGCATAATAGGACTCACAAATGACCTAAAATAACAATGATAGGTTACAAATGTAATCGATACTTTAGAGGTGAAAATAAATTTTGCAAGCCTAATCATGAGAAACTAATTGAGAGTTCAATTAAATCATAAGAGACATTTGTTAAGGCCATGACATGATCATGAGTGTTAGGATAAAAGTCGTGATCACATCCCCAAATTCCTATAAAGGAAGGAATTTCAATGAAAAACTTACTGATATCAAATTATCTAAAATCTTCACTAACCTAACAAACAAAAAAGACCTAAAAGCTATGGCCATCTAGGAAACCAACCACAAATAGGAAGAATTTGTTAGAATTGTCCCTAGTCGATTCACTAAATCTATTGCATAAAATATTTCACAAGCTAGAAACGATTATTTCCCTTAGTTTTGTTAGCCAAACCTAAGATACATCAAATATTTAAGCTATCATTTTCCCAATTAAATTTGATTTCAAGTGAAAGAACAAGTAGGAAGAAATATTAAACAAGAAGAGAACCTATTGTGTGATGCCTTGCAGTCCTATCTTTGAATCACTAGTTGCATGATCAGGGGGAGAGATAATACAATGACTCCAAACTCCAAGATACATTCACACATAAACATATAACACCTTAATCAATCTAATGACACTAAAATGTTTCTTCAAATGTAAAATAACTAACTACTTGCATGAACTAAAAACTAAATCTAGGTAGGTAAATGAATTCAAATTTATCAATTTAACAACTATTAATAATTAAAATGTAAATTCAACACACACACACACACACATTTTAGACACAAAATATTGGGGGCAAGTGGGGAGGGAGAAAAGAGAGATCTCAATTACTGCATAAAAGATAATTAGAAGCATTATACCTGCCAAGTGTCAGTGGATTCCTTACTTTCCTATGCAGAAGTTCCTCTTCATTTCTTTCCCTTTTACCTCGACCCTTCCAAGCTACAATAACCTCACATGGATTTTAATATTAAAATTAGATACTCGATTTTAAAGCCCTAACTCACAAGGAGGATATTTTTGGCAGTGTAATTTTACCAAACATTGAAGGTACTCTCTCTCCCCTTGACTTCCTATTTATATGGAGAAAGGTGGTTTTGGGAGAGAAGGATCTTCTTGGTTGAGATTAAAGTGTAGCCATACAAGTGGCATCATCATATTCACCCCACTTTGAACTTAAAAATATTTATATGTTATATATTTTCCCTTAAATATAGGGATCATCATGACAACTGAGCCCTTGTGAATTGCTCAAAATATTAAATACCTCCTTGACCATATATGTACCTTCACATCTCTTCATTATCAATCCATGGTGACACCACCAACTCTAGTAGAGGATACAATGACCTCCATGATGACCAATTGAGGATTGACCATCGTGACATCTCTTCATTGTCAAAACCATAATTTTGCATGCATTTTGTAGATCAATTGAAGGAGTAGGGAGTATGGATGACAACACATGATGTATCAAAATGTCACATTAATCACATTAAATGATAACAACCAAAGCCTAGACCCTTAGGCTTTTCGATTAAAATTATCATTGTGAATGATAAGTTATTACATCTTTTAAGTTTTGAGGCCTAGTGCCACATGGAAGTGGTTGATTGGTCCACACACGCGCTAGCAAGGATGACTAATCTTCCAAATGTCTCATCATTTGTTGAAGTGTGTCCCTTATTTGGTATTTTTTGGTGTTCTTTATCGGTAAATTGGAAGAGGTAGTGAAGAAATAATTGATTTTACCTAGATTTATTGCAGAGATGACAGATGGCAACCAAAATAGCCAAATAAGGAACTCTAATAGCACAAAATATTATCCCTTTGTTTCTGAGAGAAATGTTCACTTTTATTTTCAAGGGGGGAACTTCCAATTAAGCATAGCTTTGATTACAATATACTTCAGAAGAAATCGCATTACATTGCTTCTACTTCTTTATATAGTTCTATCTACCCCTAAGAGAATTCTAGAGAAGGAAGTTTCTAGTTGGCATAAGCTTCTAGTAAGCCCTCCTACAATAGTTTCTTTCACACTACTACATGGGTCTTATTCACTATATATGGCCTCCATACATATAAACATATATATTTACTTAGGGGCTTATTGTAGGACCCTAACACATGCTCGATAGATTCTCTAGCTTTGCTCGGTGACATGGCTATTCCCTTGCTTGTTAGGAAAGAAATACCCCTAGTTTTATATCGTCACTAAGACATTGAGAAATGGATGCTTACTTGATGCCCCTATATTCTCTCTTTTATCCTTCATGTTCATGCTTAGTGGAAGCATGCTTCCTTATTTGGTAAGTTTGGATTTCCTTACTCGAGGGTTCATGATCAACCTCCCTTTCTTGCTTATAGAGAATGCGGCTATCAGGCACAAGGTTCTTTTTTTTATGGTCGTCAACTTAACTAATCCTTCATAT
Source organism: Picea glauca (assembly GCA_000966675.3). Taxonomy (NCBI): domain Eukaryota; kingdom Viridiplantae; phylum Streptophyta; class Pinopsida; order Pinales; family Pinaceae; genus Picea; species Picea glauca. The sequence goes on from JZKD02S1533197.1 coordinate 39,888, forward strand.
TTGTGGTCGAGTCTATCCTTTGTGTGTTTGAGCCTTGTATTCTATGTTCACTAATTTGAGAAGATACGTCATTCCTCACTTGTTGAGATCTAGAGTTCCAATGATCATGAAGAAAATGTGTTAAGAAAATCATCTTTGCTTGGTATCTCATGCTTGACCCTTTTCCATTTTTCTTTGTGCTTTGTGGACCCATTTATCTTCACTTAGTGATGAAACCTCCACCTTTGATTGATGAACTAAAGAGAGTTCAAGTATTCCATCCTTGAGAAAAATTTATGTATGTTGAAGAAATAAAGGCATCGAACACAGATCCTTTGCTCGATATCTTTGCACTTAGTCAAATTTCAATGTGTTTTTTCTTCTTTAACCCTTTACTCATTAGATGGTTCTTAGTCTATAACTTTCTTGAAAATAGTAACCTGCAGTAGGTTTGAACACCATGAAATCCTTCTTTCTACTATGTTATTGAAAGTGTCCACCATTACTTGAATTGTATTCTATCCTAGTGTTAACTGACCCTAATAAAGTTAATGGTCAATGCACATACCTTCTTTTTGTGCACTGGTCTTGAGAAAAAGATCAACTAACAATACTTTTCTGAAAGTTGTGATATGAAGATGAAGGTGCATTTTTGGGTAGTAGCACTTCCTATCCCATCTAATGCACTAACGTATCTAACCATAAACGTACCAACTAACCTGCCTAACCTTCTAATTCACTAACCCAACTAACCTACTAATTAACTACCCCGGATAACCTATCCTAACCCACTAACCTAATTTAACCCACCAAAAACTAGCCTACCTAACATGCATAAATCACATAACACACATAATCTACTATACCATAGGCTACCAAAACGATAATCTACCTAACGAGATTGAAAAGGAAGACACCCAAAAAAACCAATGTGCATCTCATTTTTTTGGTTTATACCAAAAAGACATGAAAATAAGCTTAAAGAAGACCATGTATTGCATTAGTATCACCTATTATTCGAACTCTAATATATTGGGTATAACACCAATTAATATTGTTATAGTATTTTTAATTTCATGCAAAAATAAAATGAGTTAGCCATTCAAAACAAAGAAAAGTAAAAGATAGGGTTAGCCAAGGATCACAAGAAACATTAGTCCTTAAAGCATGCAAATTAAGTTGTAACTTAAGATATAATCCATGTAAACAATTCACCTCAGTATCCCCTTCAAGTATCACATGACCAGTCTAGGATATCGTGTGAGTTGATAAGTTTAAGTATGGGAGAGCCTTCATCCAACATTATTAGGTGTTCCAACCTAGATAGAAAATAAAAATCCCAGGTAGAGGGATAGGTCCCAAGGGAAGCCATAAAGAAATAAACCCTTCAAGAGTAAGTTTTATAGTGATATGGTTTTAGGGACATGGCGTATTGTGTCACTGAATCCATTTCTATGAGTGCCTTGGTAGAGGGATCTCTAACTTTCTTGAGATACCCTTTCCTCGGTACTTTTTTCATTTTGAACCCCTAATTTTACCTTTTAATACCCATTTATCATTTCCAAGTACTCTTTATAAGTTTTCAATCTTCATTCCTTCATTTTTTCACTGGGCTATAGTCCTTTATAATTTGGCGCATTCATTCACATCCAGACATGAGTGATTACCATTAGAAGGGGTAGAGATAAAGCTTGCCTAAGGATTTTATGGTGGCCTTATCATTTATAACAACATCATATATAAATATAGAAATTGGAGTCTCAAATGCATCCAAGCTTGAAGGTTGATACAATTGAAACTGAGAGGTATTGTCTAAACCCTAAGGTGCAAGCACATTTGGGCCATAGGCTTTAGACTTCGAGGAGAAATATGTCTAGGGTGCAAGCACTTTTGGGCCCTAGATATCATTTCTCCCTTCTTTTAGCTTCACTTAGGTCAAAGATCAATTGTCTAGGGATAAAATCCTAAAGTGCTATCACTTTAGGGATTTAGGGTTCTAACCCTAGCAAGGACAATTCACAAATTTTGGACAAGTAAAAATTTGTGAGAGGAAAAAGAACTTATATTCCTCTCTTAGGGTTTCAACAAACAATAATCTTTGCAACTAAATATCAATTTTACCATTTACATCAACAATATACCACATAATTGAAAAAAATTACTTACTTTATCCAAGAAGACAAGAGCAAAAAACCCTAATTATGGAAATATCCATACAAAATAAACAAATAATCCACAAGATACCTTTTCCAAGCATAGTGCATGGGAGAGAGAGGCCAAGAAGGATGAAATAGTGAAAATACTAGAAGAGTTACCCCACAATGGTGAGGAATGATGATGTCCAAATGAAATTTAGCACTAGCCTTTTTATATGAGGCTAGCCTAGCATATTTGTCCACATGAAATGTCAACACCAAAATAGAAGTGGGGGTGACCCCTCATTTATCCTTTATAAAATTCAAAAAAACAAAAAACAATCATAATGGGCCACATGTGCGAGAGGCCAATCCCTCCTAGCTAAGGAGGAGGCCTCCAAAGGCCATGTGACACTAATCCATAGTGAGGTGGGATAAAATGATGTCTCTCCTCACCCAAAGTCATGCCAACCATCATCAGTACCTTGGGTGTCCACGAAACCCTAGCTCCATCAAACCCTAGAAGATGATGTCATCATCGAAATAGGGCCAATGCCCAGGATCTAGGTGCTACTTCCAGGCTAGAGGGAGTTGCATCTTGTCTATGCTTAGTGTCTGGTTTTATTTTGTTGCAATTCCCCTAATCCTATAGATAAATAAGCTACATGGTACTATGCCTAGCCTATGGGCTTCCAACCCATCTATCTGCCATAATGACTGAATTTTCTCATACCAAGCCCATATGTTCATCGTCCAAGCTTCCAACGATGTGAGAGTTGATGTCTGAGGGTGTTGACTCACTAGATGACCCACTACTCTACATCAGATGTGCCAAGGTCCTGCAATAAAAGGAACAATGTCCTAGGTACAATCCTAGGACGCCCCTCAAAGAACCAAGCCAAGGACATCCAAAACAAAGAAAAGTATAAGATAGGTTAGAAAAGGTTCAAAAGAAAAATTATTCCTTAAAGAATGCAAAGTAAGTTGTAACTTAATATATAAGCCATGTGAAAGACTCACCTCAATATCCCCTTCAAGCATCACACCAACCTAGGACCTCATGTGAGTTGGGAAGTTTAAGTATGGGAGGGCCTTCATCCAACCGTATTAGGTGTGCCAACCTAGATAGGAAATAAAATACCAGGTAGAGGGATAGATCCCAAAGGAAGTTGGAAAGAAAGGAACCCTTCAAGAGTAAGTGTGCTAGTGATATGGTTTTAGGGCTTACTTCATGGATTATGGTGTCACTAAATCCATTTCTACGAGTTCCTTTCTAGAGGGAGCACTTGATTTCTTGAGATACCCTTTCCTCAGTACTTTTTGAATTTTGAACCCCTTATTTTACCTTTTGATACCTAGTTATCATTTTCAAGTCCACTTTATAAGGTTTCAAGCTTCAGTCCTTCATTTTTTCACTAGGCTATAGTCCTTTATAATTTGGTGCATTCATTCGCATATAGCTAAAGGCGATTAACATTATAGTGGGTAGATCTCAAGATGGTCTAAGGACTTTATGGTGGCCTTAATATTTATATAAATAACATATATAGATAGAGCAGTTGCATCCACATCTGATCCTTCAATCCCTTATTCTCAAGAGAGAATGGACCATGACCCATTACCAAAGTTTAGTACAGTATGAGATGCTCTATGATGGAAATTGTTAATTATGGTGGGGAACATAATGTTACCCTTGTGAGAGCCCCCCAGTAGTACCCATTTTCCATGGGAAATGACAACATAGGACTATGGCATATAATATAACCACCAAGGTGAAACATGGCAACTGACACAATTTCCCAAGCCAATAATCCATTATCCAACTTCAACCAAAGATCCTCATCCACATGCCCAACAAATTAAGAACAACACTTTGCATGAGAGAAGGACTAGCATAACTCATGGTTATGTTGTCTTACCATCTCCCATACAGTGGGTTTCTTGGATGTGTTGAACCTTGGTTGACCTATACTAAGTTGTAAAGGTAAATGAGGGGGGTTGCTAGGCTTCCATCTGTGGGCATGTTGATCATCATCATGGTCGATATCATGTTCTCTGTTTTGTTCCACAAGAAATGATCTACTCTAGTTACCCCTAGGCATGGGGGTTGGGGGTGGGGTAACACAACCTAAGTATGATCTTAACCTTTCTCACCAATTTCACATGGAATACTACAAGTTAACCCCTAGTCCTTATCAGTCGGGTGCCAAAAAAAATTCTGAATGCTCAATTCCTCCAATTGATCCTACTTTGTATAGCCATTTCATAGGAATTATTTTGTGCTTGAATCATACCTAACCAACCTCTCCTTTTATGTTGGTTTAGTCTCCAACTTCATGTATGATCCTCATGAGAGTCATTGGAAGATATAAAATGGTATCCTTCACTACATGAAAGGTACTTATCAATTTGGAATTAACTCTACTACAAAGGAGCTCATCTCTTTTAGTGGGTTCTCCCATCCAAAGAGATAAAAATAGTATAATCCAAAAATATTCATGTGTTACATCAAGCCTCACAATATATTCCACAAATGACATAATGTGTTAAGCATCATGAAAGAAGTCACCATCAAAATTTGGAACATTCATCTTCCATGCTAGAGGGATTTCATTTGGATAACCCACAATTTTTTCAAAATCAAAACAAGGAAAGATCTTGTGAAACTCCATTTTAACATTAGAAGACAAGAGTGGAATCACCAAGGTGAAATCCCAATGTCAATACAATGCTTCTTGTTTCACCCCACAAGCAATGGGCCTTAAAAATATACAAGGGAAATGGGCTTCTTCGCTTCAATGGAGCCTCCAAATAAAATTCCAAAGGTTTGTCAAACTATCCAAAGCTTATAAAATATGAATTGAATAACTCTTAACTTGGGGAATGTACTTTGTCCCCAACAACGAAACCAAAATGTTACAACTCAAACTCTCACTAAAGGGAAAGTCCTACCTTGTGTAGGAGAGCCTAGAGACAACAACTATGAAATCCACCCATCGTCACCTCAATGGCCTTGCCTCTTTCTTTAAGGCTAAGAAAAGGGCTTCCTAACCTAAGGAGGGTGTTCCTAGAGGTCAAGCTAAGTCAAATTGTTCAGTAGGGAAAGGGAGTTCTAAGGTTTGGCTTGACCTAGACTTTAACAAAAATGTCACTACCCTCTCTCCAAAAATATATGAAAAGTTTGAGTGTGAGAAGGTAGATTAAATTACAATTAAGAAAAAGCTTAAATAAGATTAAACTTAGACAAGTGAGCTCATTCAAGATTATGTCAAAAGAGCATTCAAAGGAGAGAGAGAAACTCCCTTCACCACTGTATTTAAGAGAAAACATTTTGACAATATTCAAAACATGTAATAACCAAGAGCTATGATATCATTCAACGGTGAACTTTGAGGTGCATTTAACCATGAGATTATGTGTTCAGAGCGAGAAGTTATGCCATGAAATTCTATATGTCAACAATACCCATAAAAGAAATAAAGATGCAATCATTTAAAGATAGCAATCAAGATGCAAGCATTTTTATAGTCTTAGGGCATTCCACTACTGTAATTAAACCAACGTAGATCCATCTTAACTATGAATCTATCATGCACCGAGAGGCATCAAATTCTTCGAGATGAAAATTTGTTTAGAGTTCAAAACTTGAAGAAATGTTTTCATCTCGAAGGATTTGATGTCTCTCGACACATGATATACCTTGAGTTAAGATGAACACACACACACACACACACACACACACTTGTTACTAATATTTTTTTAAATAACATGTATCAATTCCATATTAAGCATTGAAGGAATTACACATCTCCC
>JZKD02S1533197.1:58268-85211 GCA_000966675.3 Picea glauca
AGTAAAAAAAAGACAACATTTAATAAAAATTTCCCTAGTATAGTGATTCACATACAAATAAAACTAAAAAGAAAACAATAAAAAATATTCACCATAAAAAAACAATAGATACATATTCATTTTTATTTTAAAATCTGAAAGTCAAAACATTACAGTTATAGCTCATCAAAATTTTGGAAAATTGAGCATCGTCTTCAAGGGAATATTAAAACTAATCAACAATATCATATATCTCAAATTCATCATTCTCAAAAGACACATTATCATCTTCTTCGACATCATTTTGTTCTTCCATTATGTCATTTTTCTCTTCCATTGGGTCTTTGATATCCACAAGTTCTCCAAAGTGATCATTTCCAATCAATCCTCATAATAGTACTTGAGGTTCCTTTGACATTTTTGCCACCTTTGATTCACTAAAATCTCATTTCTTCAAGCCAACCTCTTGCATTTGATTTTAAAGAGATGGAATAGCATTAATTCTTTGTTGAATAAAATTGCACTGTATTAGGTCACTTTCAATGGCTATGCAATTTCTACCTTTCTGTAAGAAACACGCTAATGTTATACCTAGTCACCAAATACAAAATAAATAATGAAGTTAAATACTGTAAAAAGACATAAATTAAAAATAATATAAGATTAAAGCATGATTTCATAAATGTTAGATCATAATTCTTACTTGAACCCGAGAACAAATCCAAAACCCAATCTCCTTCATTTGAAAATGTATCTATAATATAATTAGTTAATGCTCATGGTTTTTAATAAATGTTAACCATGTTAAACTACTAGAACTGATCCGAAAAGATCTTTTACACGACTATTGTTGAGTTATTAAGCATCTGTTTATTAACCAATTAAGAAGCTTAAAGAAAGAGGAAGCAAATATGAGAAGATATCACAGTCATATAAACATGTACATATATGAAATGAAGCATAAACACCAACAAACCATAACACCAATATGATAACGGAGTTCGGGAATCTCGCCTACGTCTCTGGGCCTTTGTCTCAATGTGTGAGGATTTATTATTTCTTTTCAAAGCTCAATAAGTACATCACAACAGTGCCAAAAGGTTACAAAAATGATCTGGTCTTGTTCTACTAGATCTCTAGAACCCAACAGAAGAAACAACACTCAAATCAGATGACCAGAGCTCCCAAAAATGGCCCGCAAAGGTGTGGTCCTCAACAACTTCCCTGCATAAAAATGGCTTAGTTTTGGAAAATCTTCAGCATAAACCTTCTCTGAATCTCCTCTATGGCCTCAAGGAGGTCTGGTCTATATAGATCTTAAGTTGGTAACCATCTCAGAACTTCCCCCCAATATATAGCCTCAAAAAGGGCCCAATATCCCCTAAAAAGGGCAAAAAATCTCCAACAATATTTGAATTAATCAAATAAAATCTATATTCTAAAGTTAGAAAACCCATTTTGCATATATATAGGGTGCAACCCCCAAATGCGCTAGTCCTTGGTTTTATGGGCATGCTCCATGTGATCTCGGTGATCCAGGTGGATATTGGTGGCCACTTGCCTATTCCACTTGGACCCCCACCATTGTTTCTTTCAGTTTTTCAATTTCCTTAATTGTAGCACAATTTACTATCTTTGGCAGTTAGGGTTCCTGAACTTTCGGAGCCGTTTTGAGGCCCTAAACGACGTTTTTTAGGCATCAATCAATTAGCTTGATTAGTTGGAAATATTCAATATCAACAATTGTAGTCCTCAGATAAATCTTTCTAACGATGTATCATATGCGTCAAATGAAGATAGTATGCCAAAGTTTTGACCCTGGGAAATTGATGTACCAATTTACCCCGATGGGGCCCATATTCCGGTGTTTCATCTCCTAGGGTTAGGTTTTTTGGATGTTTAGGGTTTCCATTGTTTCTCAATAATATATAGGCCTTCGAGCCTCATTGTAACACATAGTTCATAGGCCTGTAGTCGCCACATCTCTTCTCAGAGATAAGCTACCAGCGCCCTAGCTAGCTTATTTCTATTATGTCTATAAACAAATTTGATTTCTTTGATATTAATGAAATGAAGTGTTATTTTTGTTGCATATTTATATTCATGGTTATTTGTGTATTCTGTTGAATTCCTGCATAAATCTGGATCAGTGGTATTAGAGCGGTCTTCTCTTTCTCGATCCTTCTTTGCATGTCCCCAACGAGGTTGGGGTATAAGGATTTAGGGCTCGATCTGGTTGAACCTTTTCAAGATCAGCCTCACAAACCCCGACGACCGCCCATGGGGGACGAAAATAAAGATAAGGGAACAAGAGATCCTATCAAAATATTGCTGGAGGAGGCCCTTGAAAAACAAAGGAACGCAATGATGGATAACTTTGCCCAGTTCCTTCAATGATTGCCCACTGGTGGCGCATATGCATCCAACAACTACTCTGGAGGTGCAACCCCTTTTAAGGTACAATTAAACTTTGGCATTCCCATATTTGATGGTCAAATAGATGCAAACATTGTAGATAGATGGTTGAATCTATTAGAAGGATATTTCTTGGTTGTTATTTTTTCACTGCTCAAAGCCGCCCCCCATGTCAAGGATTGGTGGGAAACCTACTATGAGAAAAAGGACGAGGAGGAACCCTCCCTGTTCTCAGTTGTACCCACTTGGAATTCTTTTCGAGACGCCATCAAGGAACAATATTATCCCATGGGGAGCTATGAGGACAAGTACATACAATGGACTACATTGCGGCAGTAAAGGGATCAAGATGTGCATGATATGGCAAATCTATTCCATACCCTGTGCACAAAGTTGGGTATCAAAGATTCAGAGAAAAAATTGGTGTTAAATTATCGTAGTTGTCTACACAGATACATTCTGGAGGAAATGGAGTTCCTTGACATCTCCTCGCTTGGTATGACATACCGGTATGTTGCCAAGATTGAGCAGAAATTTAAACATAAGAAGCGAGAATTTGGATCTGTGAATCAAAAGCAAGATAAAGGTTCCCTCAAACCATAGAACAAAGGACAAAGCCAAGGCACGAGGGCTCAAGAAAACCTGCCAAATCCACAAGCAAAGAACAACACTGCAAAGCCGAAGAAGGACACGAAAAAGTGGTGTGAGTTCCATAAGAGCTCCACTCACTGGTAGTCGAGAGGAGGGCTTCTGAATCAGATGCATCCTCTAACACTGAATCAAAATATGAGAAGGGGAATGCCAGAGGGAAGAATATTATCAATGCAGAGTCCAATGCCATCGTTGCCACCATGAAGATCCAGAGGAGGAGGAGCGTCTCTTACACTCCCAGATGTGGGTAAAGGGTTCCTCGCTATAATTCATTTTCGACAGTGGGAGCCAAAAGAACTTCATTTCAGTAGAGGTCATGAAGAGGTTGGTCTTGTCGACCACAACACACCCATAGTCGTACACCATTGGGTGGCTTCACCAAGGACGGGATGTCCACATCAGCCAACAATGCCTCCTTCCCTACAACATCAAGCCCTTCACCGATGAGGTATTATGTGACATTGCTCCTCTTGATGTTTGTGATGTATTATTAGGCCAACCATACTTGTCGAAGCGACATGCTATGTATGAGTCTCGGCCTCATGCTGTTATTGTTACCTTGGGAAATAATTTGTACAGGATACCAGAGGTACCATCGCCTGTCACTATCTCTTTGGTTACTGCAAAACAATGCAGTAAGATCATTTCCAAAACCAATAAATTTGTTCTCCTGATGATTTTCCCTCATGGAAAGAAGAATATTGTAGCCATGAACTCTATACAAGGCTCCTCCACACGACAACAAAAAATGGACAAGGTTTTGGAGGAGTATCGAGACATCTTCACCTCACCCGCAGGGGTGCCTCTGTATTGTCAGGTCAAGCACCCCATCGATCTAACCCTAGGTGCATCGCTGCCCAATGGACCGATCTATCGACACTCTATTTTGGATAACGATGAAATCAAGAGACAGATTCAGGAGCTGTTGCAGAAAGGTCACATCCGGCCAATTTCATCACCCTCTGGGAGCCATATCATGTTGGTGTAGAAGAAGGATGGGACTTGGAGACTATGTATTGACTATCGGGCACTGAAAAATATCACTGTCTGGAATAGACACCCGATCCCACAAATTGATGGCCTTCTGGACCAACTCAAAGGGGTGAAATATTTCAGCAAGATCGACTTGAAGTCTGGTTATCACCAAGTACCAATCGAACAGTCCGATGTGTGGAAGACTACCTTCAAACCCAAGGAGGGTCTTTTTGAATGGTTGGTCATGCCTTTCGGGTTGACAAATGCTCCCACAACCTTCATGAGGCTGATATATGACATCTTGTAACCATTCACCAACTCATTTGTAGTAGTGAACTTGGATGACATCTTGATCTTCAGTCAGACTTGGAAAGAGCACCTCCACCACATCCGACAGGTCCTCCAAACATTGTGGAAACACAAGTTGTGTGCCAATTTGGAGAAGTGCACTTTTGGCATGACCCAAGTTCAGTATCTAGGATACATTATTGATGAGTGTGGGGTGCATGTGGATCTAAACAAGATCCAAGTCATCTAGGATTGGCCAACCCCGACCACTCTAACAACGATTCACAGCTTTCTAGGTCTTGCTAATTTCTACCGCAGGTTCGTGTTGGGATTCTCTCATATCACTTGGCCCTTGAGTCAAGTCACCAAGGGAGGAGTGAAAGAAAAATTATTTTGGTCGGAATCTCAACAGAAGGTGTTAATAGAATTGAAATATCGCCTATGTTGCACCCCAGTTCTCACATTACCAGACTTGCAACAACCATTTGAGATCAAGACAGATGCCTCTGACTATGCTATTGGGGTAGTTCTTACTCAACATGGGCATCCAGTGGCATATCACAGTGAGAAACTGTCTGACACAGACTGAAAGTATCCCACTTATGAAAAATAAATGTATTCCATTGTGCAGTCTTTCCGACAGTGTAAGCATTACATTTGGGGGAAGGAAATGATCATCCACATAGACCACCGACCCCTGCAGTTCATACAAACACAAGGGAAGTTGCATAACAATCTCCATCACAAGTGGTACATCCACATATTTGCAATAGTTTCATTTAAACATCAAGTACAAGAAGGGAAACACCAATAATGTTGCAAACTGCCTCAGCCGACCACCAATCATGGCGATAACCACCCTGCTCAATTCTTGTGGGCACGATACTTCTGATTGGCTGCTTCTCTACAAGAGCGAACCAGATTTCATCCACACACACAAGACACTCTTTGAGGGTAACCGAGTTCCAATTTTTCACCTCTAGGATGCACTACTTTGTCACCTGGGACACCTTTGTGTTCCTTCAAGCGAGCGTGCTAAGATGATTTGGGAAGCGCACTATAGTTGGGTCGCTACGCATTTCAGGGTCGATAAAAAAGTTGCAGTACTACAAAAGTATTTCTACTCACCAAACCTTCGACAGGATGTTGGGAAGTACATAAGATCCTGCATTGCCTGCGCCATTTCCAAACCGACCATCAAGAAGAAAGGCCTCTATACTCCGTTTCCTACCCCTAGTCAACCTTGGGAATCCATCTACATGGATTACATGTCGGACCTTCCTTCTACTAAGCATGGCAACGACTGTGTTTTCGTGGTCGTTGACAGATTCTCGAAGATGGTCATTATGATGTCCTGCAAGAAGAATATCACAGCAGAATCCATTGTTAAACTCTTCTTTGAACGAGTTTGGGTACACTTTGGGATCCCATAGTATATCATCTCAGATCGAGACAACAAGTTCCTCAATACATTTTGGTCCAGCCTCCGTTCAATGCTGGACACCAAGTTCACCAAGTCCACAACTTTCCATCCCCAAACGGATGGCCAGATAGAGGTCGTCAACAAGATGATCATACATATTTTGCGCATGTACAACTCAAAGAATCCATGCACATGGAATGAGAGCCTCCCCTATGTACACCATAGCTATAACCGGTCCCTCCACACCTCAACTGACCAACACCCCTTTCAGGTGGGCTTGGGATTCCAACCACTATGTCCCATTGACATAGCCATACCATTTGCATCTACTCAGGTTGATTCAACTCATTTCCAGTTTGAAGCTACCAAGGCAAATAGATTCATTGAGTGCATTCAAAAAATTCACCAATAGGTTCATGACATGTTGGACAGAGCCAATGCTAAGTACAAGCAGCGACATGATCAACATCGAGTGCAACACAAATTCCAGGTGGGTGACAAAGTGTGGCTACATTTGTTGAAGGAGTGCCTTGATGGACCCCGCCGCAAGCTTCTTCCACTATGATATGGGCCATACACCATCATAAAGGTTGTAGGGGACAATGCCTTCGAGCTCAGTATCCCATCATTCCTTGGTCTGCACCCAGTGTTCAATGTGGACCACCTTCGGCCTTACTTTCCACCTCTACTGGACACATACGACATGGCATAACAACTCACACCAACAGAGTTAAACCCAAACTGCATGGAACAAGCCACAACTGATCGGATTATGGGCACACATATCAAGAACACCCGTCAACAGAGGATCCAGCTATATCGAGTTGTCAAAGCAGGTCAACTCCTTCACCAAGGACCAAGTTCAACAGAAGTTTCCTCATCTCATGGAGGAACTCAACGCAATGGGGACCATTGCTTCCTAATGGGGGAGGAATGATCCAGGTGCATATTGGTGGCCACCTGCATATTCCACTTGGACCCCCACCATTGTTTCTTTCAGTTTTTAAATTTCCTTAATTGTAGCACAATTTACTATTTTTGGCAGTTTTTTGGGTCCTGAACTTCCGGAGTCGTTTTGAGGCCCTAAATGACATTTTTTGGGCATCAACCGATCGACACATATTTTATCATCATATTAGTCATCAAAAATTTTATTCCTCGGATAGATATTTCTAACGATGTATCATATGCGTCAAACGAATATAGTATGCCAAAGTTACGACCCTGGGAACTTGATGTACCAATTTACCCTGACGGGGCCCATATTCTGGCGTTTCATGTCCTAGGGTTACGTTTTTTGGATGTTTAGGGTTTGCATTGTTTCTCAGTAATATATAGGCCTTCGAGCCTCATTGTAACATAGATTTTAGAGGCGTGTATCCACCACATCTCTTCTCAGAGATAAGCTACCAACGCCCTAACTAGTTTATTTCTATTTTGTCTTTAAACAAATTTGAGTTCTTTGATATTAATGAAATGAACTGTTATTTCCACTGCATCTTTGTATTCATGTTTATTTGTGTATTCTGTTGTGTTCCTACATAAATATGGATCACTTGGGCTAGGCACTAACGGTTAAGCCCTAGGTCTTTAGTGTTGCACTAGTTGTATGGGCCATATGGACACATACCATAACTTCACGTGCCAACATAAGTGTAGCCCTTGTTTGGCGGGCTAGCTCAACCGACTGGGGCTAAATCCCAAAATCTCTGCATTATCCGTAAGCTCAAAGTCTTATGTCGTTGAAAGCTGGGACAATAGGCTAACTTCCACCACTGAGTGTTATCCATTACAACACCTGCAGTCTGAGTCCTATGGAGCTATCCTAAAACCCAGGGATGGAACCTTGCAATATGCGCCAACCATAAGTTAGAGGTTGTGTTTATATGTAGAGGTGTTGCGACCGGGGGTTGGGGCTAGGCCCCAACCCTACCTTCCTCCGCCTGGAACTTTAATCAAATTCATATACAAATTATGCCATATGGTTAACAGGCACTACCCATAGGCGGGTTGGCTAGCCTGACCTACATGAAACCCTTGGTGCCCGGGGAGGTCCAGTGGTCGAACCTCATGCGCTCCAAACAAATTTTTCCATAGAAACTTTAACCAATCCCTGGGTTCCATGTCTAGGCCATGTGGCACCACACTATTCGCCACTAATCTACCACGTGTCAAGCACCCAACTGTCTATTTGTCTTCCACCTATACCTGCCCTATTAGCATACCGTGCGTTGTCATCATTTTCCACGTGTCATCGTACGGGCATGCCATGTGTCACCCTTGCAGTGGTGACATGTGTCACACTTGGATTGGTCCACCTATCCATCCATGTCAGCATCCGTATGCCCAGTCACCCTACCATGTGTCACCTCTAGAAGTTTACACATCAGCTCTGACTGTGCCTTCCATGTTATTTGTATGGTTGTATGGTCTATACAGTCAACTTCCACGTGCCACTGTAAGAACTGTACAAACAACATTTTTTTTGCATGTTTGGAAAAACAAACAAATCGCCATAACTTGATGATACGAAATTCGTTTGAGCTCATTCAAGTTGTGTTGGGTTCGTATCAATGAGGCCTATGAACACTTCCATTTTGAATCCATTCCAAGAACTTTTATTTTTAGGCTTTTCTGAGCCCCATCAAGCTCCTGGATCCGATTTTGGATCACACCTCCCCACAAAAGGACCTTTTGGTCTCCAAAAGTTTACTGACCAGTCATCAAGCTTGGGATAGGCCACCCATCTTGTTCCCTATCTTTGAACTCCGTCCTGTGCACTTGTCTCGTCAAGATCAACTGTAACATGATCATGACAACTGACAACATATTGTTATCTATTTGAACCTTGTCACATCTTACTGAATCCACTATCATCCATGTCGACAACGTTACTAATGATAGCATAAAAAATACGATGGAAAATGAGATGATATGTTTGTAATATTTGCACGACATTAGCTTATCTTGAAGCAAACTGTGATTGATTTTCCATTCTACAATCATCTCTTATTCTTTCTTAAGATCGATTACTTGATTTGAAACAATTATAGGTATGTTTCTTTCTTGAGATGCTTTCTTTAACTGTTCCATAGTTTGAAGAGTTTTAGTTTCCTTTACATGATGAGAATGAACCACATATTCTTGACTTGCTTTGGTTAATTGATATTGATTGTTTTCCCTGTAGAAGATTTATTTACTATCATACAAGTATGGACTACCTAAGACCATTCTACATTCACTTAGTGGCACCACATCACATGTTACCTCGTCCACATACTTAGATGAAATTGCAAATTTTAATGTGCATTGCTTGGTTATGTGTATCTGATGATTGTTGCTTATCCATTTAAGTGTGTAGGGCTTATGATGCATATGTGTTTTTAACCCCAATTGCTTAATCAATTATTCTAAAATTAGGTTATATTGAGATCCACTATCGATTAATGTATAAACCTTAGTGTGTCACATGATGACCCTTATATGAAACAAGTTACTTCTACAATAAATTCCTTCACCAATTTTACCTGTCATACCAACCAATGAGACCTTAGATTCGTCACCTGAATCTGATCCCAAGTCCGTGGGTCGTGTTGTTGTTGCAACTGTTTGCCTCCCCTTATTTTCCTTGAACCACTTTGGCCTCTTCTCCGGATGAAATTACCAAGAACGGTCCTCATCGTGCCCCTCTTTCTTGCAATGCTTGCAAGAGGGCTTCTCTTCCTTTCTCGTCACTGCATTTGACTTCTTGCCATGCCAGTTCCTTTTTTCCTCTTTCCTTGAAGGCGATTCCCATGATACACCAACACTTTTTTTCCCTACTTCAATCTATGTCACTTGAACATAAACCTCATCAAGGTTAGTTGGTCCAAAAATGAATACAGTATTTCGAATATGTGCAGGTAAACCTCCTATATACTTCATAAGAGTTTCTTGGGTATGTAAAGAAATATATAACAACAATGACATTTTAAGAAATCCATCTGTGTATTCTTTCATTGTTTGTCCTTTTCTTAGTTTTAAATCTTGCCATTCAATTAACGCATTATTTTTATAACCCAAAGGATATAATTTCTTTCTAAGTGCAGAAATGAAACTTTGCCATTATGGAAATACATTACCCACTTGTTGCATGCCATTTTGCAACTTGCTCTACCACCAGATGAGTGTTGTGCTTGCAAGTCTCAATGATTCCAACTAGATTTGTGTGGACTCATCCTTGATCTATTTCACACTGCAATAGACCTCCATCTGTCTGACCCAATTGTCAAGTCTCTATGCATTAACTTCACCATCATACATGGGTAATTCAAATGGAAATGTTTCTTTGCATTGGATTTGGAACTTGAACTTGAAGAAGAAGGAGGTGATGATGGAGGTGAAGGAGGAATCTGAGGAGGATCCTCTCCTTCTTCACCTTTTCCCTTTGAATAGTGACCAAGAATTGGTCTCTTTCATTCCAAGTAATCCTCATACAAAACCTTCATCATCTCTGACATGGCAAATAAAGTTTTTCGAAACTCTTTCTCGTCTTGAGAAAGTCCCTCTTCTGATGCCATCTTCTCGCTTTGAGAAGTTCTCTTTCTCAATCCAATCAATGGATTCTCTTCAAATAGCTCTCCTTCACCACACAATATCTTTTTCCTAGTTAACATGCAAAACTCAAAATCAAACGTCAACTAGCTCTGATACCACTGGATCAGAAAATATCTTTTACATGACTATGGTTGAGTTATGAAGCATGTGTTGATTAACCAATTAGGAAGCTTAAAGAAAGAGGAAGAAAATATGAGAAGATATCACAGTCATATAAACATGGACATATCTGAAATGAAGCATAAACAATAGCAAACCATAACACCAATATGATAACAGAGTTCGACAATCTTGCCTACGTCTCCAGGCCTTTGTCTCAGTGGGTGAGGCTTTATTATTTATGTCCAAAGCTCAATAAGTACATCACAACAGTGATAAAAGGTTATAGAACTAATATGGTCTTGTTCTACCATATATCTAGAACCCAAAAAAAGAAACGACACTCAAATCGGATTACTAGAGCTCCCAGAGATGGCCCGCAAAGGTGTGCTCCTCAACAACTTCCCTGCATAAAAATGGATTAGGCTTGGAAAATATTCAACATAAACCTACTCTGAATCTCCTCTATGGCCTCAACAAGGCTTGGTTTATATAGATATGAAGTTGGTAACCATCTCCCAACTTCCCCCAAATATCTAGCCTCAAAAAGGGCCCACTATCCCCCCAAAAGGGCCAAAAATCTCCAACAACAGCTAAATTAATCAAATAAAATCCATATTCTAAAGTTAGAAAACCCACTTTTGATATATATATAGGGTGCAACCCCCAAATGTGTTGGCCCCTGGTCCTATGGGCATGCTCCACATGATCTCGGGCTAGGCGCTAACGGTTAGCGTTGCACTGGTCATATGGGCCATATGGCCACATACCATAACTCCATGCACCAACACAAGTGTAGCCCTTGGTCGGTGGGCTAGCCCAACCGACTAGGGCTAACTCCCAAAATATCTGCACTATCCGTAAGCCTTGAGTCTTATGGCATTGAAAGTTGGGATCGTAGGCTAACTGCCACCACCGCACGTTATCCGTTACAACACCTGTAGTCCAGGTCCTATGGAGATATCCCTAAATGTAGGGTTGGGACCTTGCAATACGCACCAACCATAAGTTGGAGGCTGTGGTTATATGTAGAGGGGTTGTGACTGGGGGTTGGGGCTAGGCCCCAACCCTACCTTCCTCCACCCAAAACCTTAATCAAATTCATATACAAATTATGTCATATGGTTAACAAGCACCACCCATAGGCGGGCTGGCTATCATGACCTACATGAAACCCTTGGCGCCTAGGGAGGTCTAGTGGTTGAACCTCATGCGCTCCAAACAATTTTTTCCATAGAAACTTTAACCAATCCATGGGTGCCACGTGGCATACCACGTCTGGGCCACGTGGCACCACACTATTCACCACTAATTTTCCACGTGTCAAGCACCCAACTATCCATTTGTATACCACCTATACCTTCCCTGTCAGCATACCGTACCCTGTCACCATCTACCATGTGTTGTTGTACAGGCGTGCCACATGTCACCCTTGTAGTGGTGACACGTGTCACACTCAGATTGGTCCACATGTATGTCCACATCACTGTCCGTATGCCTAGTCACCCTACCATGTGTCACCTCCAGAATTCACCACATCATTTGTATGTTCGTACAGTTTGTACAGTCAGCTGCCATGTGAAACTGTACGAACTATATAGACTGTATAGTCAACATTGTTTTTGCCTATTTGGAAAAACAAATAGATCACCATAACTTGAGCATATGATGTTCATTTGAGCCTGTTCAAGTTGCATTGGGTTCATATCGATGAGGTCTACACACACATCCATTTTGAAGCCATTCTGAGAATTTTTATTTTTAAGCCTTTCTAAGCCCCATCAAGCTCGTGGATCTGATTCTGGATCAAGGACTCCCTCCATCCTTTACATTGACAAGAATAGAATTATAAGAATCATATTTTTTCTAGGATGCAGTATGTATACTCTCAAAATCATGTTTAAATGGTTCTCTATTGGAGCTCTGAATATTAGGCATGTGTTTGTAACATAAATAAGTGCAAATTCAATTAACTTGTGAATTGATAGAATTGTTTTCTAATCTTGATTGCTAAACATACACTTTAAATATCTTACCAAATAAATTGCATCATTTTCGTTTCTTTTCCCTTGAATCTTGATTGTACTAATCCTTGTTGTGTGTCTGAATGAAAAACCAAAAATCTCCAAAATAGTGATGTTGTGACTTTCATAAATCTCTTAACCACTTTATTGAAAGCTTGGCAAGTATAAGGCTCAATATCATATCCAATGTTTTGGATATTATAACTATGAGGGATATCCACAATAACTAGGGACTATTATTTTTTAGGAACAATATTTGCAATTTGTTCGCACCTAATATCAATTTAAAACAATGTTGAGCACATTCCAAATGTAGTGATCAAGGGTGTCATCAAGTTTAACAGTTTGAACACGTCTCCTTGTTTCTCTTTCAAACTTGTTTTTTTGAATAAAACTTTTGAAGTTTCTAGGTACTCCATCTGCATTATTCTTTGGCATCTTTAATGAAACAAACAAATGTATAGTTATATATCTATAACTATTAAAATAGAAATAAATTAATCTACAAATGAATAATATGAATGTAATAAATCAACATACATTTTTGAATGCAACAAAAAATTATTTCAATATTGTTGTAGAGCTTGAATTTGGATAATTGAGTTTAACATCATCCTGATTTTCTTCATTCAACATCTTATCCATTTCCTCTTGTATTCTCATATACACCTTGTGACTAAATTTAAAAAAAAATAATGTTATAATGATATATATAATAAAATACTTAGAACATTGATATGTTAAATTGAAAAAAATAATATTATTGTCCTAACAAAAATAAAAATAACTCAACAAACTTACTTTTTAAATTCATCACACATTTCTTCATTTGACAATTCACCCGACCTTACAAGTGATAATATAGCTATGCTAAGTTTTGCATCCTTTACTTCTTGTATCATTCTCCAATGTGTTATAGTCACATCTTCTTGAATATTTGTTATTTCAAGACATGTCTTACTTGTGCCACATATTAAAGGTTTAGCCTTCTTAACTCTCTGATTTTTTATACTAATATTTTCTCATGGGGTGAATATCTCATCTATCAAATCTCATACTTGTCCAGTTCTAAATCTCAATTGAAAATAATTATCCACGACTCTAAGTACAACACTTCCTTTGCGATTTTTTTCTTTTTCATTTTCATCATCAATTGGGAAGCCTATTTCCATACAAATTTACTTCTGAAACTTGGCATCAACAATTGATCTCTCCCCACGACATATTTTAGAAAACTCATTATGGATAAATCTCACTCTTTGAATGAAATCCATGGACATTCTATACTCATTATCTATGTTATGATCCCATGCCAATAGCTTTGATTGTGAATCTGTTAAACCATAATAAATTATGCATTTGATTGTCTCAAAAAGAGGATTATTGGGATATTATTGCACCGATTCTCTTCTTGCCTCTATAGAATGATGTCCTCCAATCACATAATATTTGTAGTCAAAACATTTTGATCTATCATATTCTTCCCCCTCTAGGAATTTCCATTGGGTTAATAATAACTAGGTAGTCAACCACATGTGCATATGGATTGTACCTAATCAATGCTTTCAAATTGTGAATATGCAAGTGATGTGGTTTTCTAATTTGATATTTTTCTTGCCCTTATGTGGGTTTATAAAGTTGTTTCACATTCAACTAAAATTTATGTCCATCATCAACTAAGTTCTCCATCCTCAATCTATTTTGAATCTGATTTTGTGTTCTTTTCATAATACCATCCTCTAGATCAGCACTTGATGTTATTATTTCTATGTTATCTTTAGGAATTTCATTATGATATTCAGAGTTAGTGATGACTTCGTCATAATAAACAACATTTTCTTTCTTCCTCTTATGATTTAAATGGGTTTCATCTAAATCAACGATTTCTTTGTAATCAATAGGAATGGACTCATCATTGGTCATCACTATTTTTCATTTATCTTGTTTATTCTTTTTGCGAGGAGTGATAACATCATTGTGACTAATCTCAACAAAATATTTATTTGGAGTTTCCTCATTTTCAAATGTAACCTTTTTAGGATTTCTAGAATGAGGACCTTTTTTTGTTCTACCATGTTCTTCTCTGTCTACTCTTGCAGCTTTAACCTCTGTTACTTTTTGTTTATTTTTCATTCCTTCTTGTGTCTTTTCAATATGAAAAGAATTGATGGAATCCATGATATTATTCTCTGTAGAGTAAATACCCACTAACATATGTGAAATTCATTTAGAAAAATCCTATAAAAATAAAATATAACATTTCCATGTTAAATAAAATTAAAAAATTAGCAGGATACAAAAATAAAAATAAAAAAATTTACAATGTCTTTCTCAATGCCATCGATGATGGATGCACATAATTATATAAAACATTCATACTTGTTATAATTTCTCAATTTCAAACAATATCTAATATTGATATAAGTCTTGTCTTGTTTGACGAGTGCATAAACAATATTTGTGTCTGGCACCAAACATATATCTCGTAATAAGCCAAGTGCCTAATAATTTATGTACACATGTTCAAACTCAGAACAATACAAATATAAATGTTCTCCATTGTTTCCTTGCTTGTCTTTAAAAAACCAAGAATATTTCAGTTTGTTTTCACCTTCCATAGATATTCACTATCTAACATTCTTCACTGCCCTTGACAACTCAGGTGTTGTGCTATCAATTTGGTGTTTAGCATTCATGGAGGTCCCACTTGCAATTTTGGATACCATTATTGCAGATCGTGATCCATATATATTCATATATAATCTCTTTCTTGACATTTTTCCTATATGAAAAAAATAGGCCTTTTACATTATAATAAATTAAAAAAGAAACATTGACCATAAGAACTAAGTTAAAAAAAAATTAAAAACAATTTGACTCGTGAAGTTACTAGGGTGATGTCGAGACCAAGCCTTGGCTTATGGGGCTAGGGTGATGTCGGGCATCACCCCAGCTAGCCCTGCATCCAATCCATGGGAGCATCCAAGGTTTGGCCACGGGAACTGCCACCCCCCCCTGCGGCCAAGTCATGGTCCAGGTTGGCCCATGACTTGACTGCGGGGCTGGTCCAGATGGGGTGATGTCAGGCATCACCCCAACCCCCCTCGTGACCAAGGAATAGTCTCTCCCAAGGGCTTGGTCATGGGGGATCCGGGGCGATGTCTGACATCGCCCCAACCCCATTGCCAAGTCATGGCCCGTGGGCCTTGACTTGATCATCAGGGAGCTCGACATCACCCCGAGCACCCCCATTAGCTAAATCATAGTCTTTCATGATAGGGGCATTTCGCCCAATAGCCACCATGGGCTAAAACTATAAAAATTTCACTAAAAAACAAAAAAAAGTGTAAATTTAAAAAAAAAAAATATACTCAAATTTGCCTTTTTTTCTTGTTTTTAGAAAAATACTAAAAATTTTGTTAAAATTTCTTTGAAAAAGGTCTAAATTTTTTAAAAAAGTTGTGATTTTTTTAGAAAAAAATTAGAAAACATTTAAAAAAATTTAGGGTTTTAGGGTTTTTTATTATTTTTGCATGAAAAAATCTTATGTGATTCAAAGATGATCTTATAAATGTTTTTTTGGTAAATGGTAAGAATTTAAAAAATAACTAACATCTAAACTGTTAGATTCTCGTTGAATGTCTTCTCAATGTATCTCCCTTGTAGATGGCTCCAAATTATTTAACGAATGTTGCCCAAGATTTCACACAAAGTAAAAAGACAAAACAAGATTGTGTATATATAACACTGATGATATAAATTATTGGTAGTATAACTAATGCAAGATAAATAAAAATGAAGAATATTGTCTACATATATACCTAAAATTATATGGATCATCGCTAAGTTTAATGAATATGGGATAATAAACAAACATATGTATCATTCTATGTTCTTAGTGAGAAGTGATGGCTTCATCGGATAAAGAATATTTTATTTCCAAGGCATCAACAAATTGTTTGTATACCTCTTCTTTTGGGACTAGCAAATGCAATGGGAATGTTTGTAATGCAAATGATGTGTCGTATTTTTCAGCTAGTTAGAAGTTTGATCATAGTGCAAGCAGTGTTATTCAACATGTTCCTCGGAAAAGTCCTAAATCAAAGGACTTTGAAGGCAACGATGATAAAAAGGAGGGATATGATGGTGATCAATCTATTCAACAGTTTAATAGTATTGAAAATAACTAAAATGTAGGTCAAAGTGGAGACTATGATCAGAGTTTAAATGATTGGGATGATAATTTTCCTCCAAGTGAGGATTTTCAAGGTATCAATGAATATTTCCAAGGCACCAATGAATATGATGAGTAATTCCCCTCAAGTGGAAATTTTAAAAGTAGTGAAGATGATTATGGAAATGATGGACACTCTTTCCCAAGTGGGGAATTTAAAGGAAACAATGTTGGTGATGATGATTTTCCTCCAAGTGAGGATCTTGAAGGTACTGATGAATATTTTCCTCCAAGTGAGGATTTCCAAGGCATGAATGAGAATGATGAATAATTTCCCCCAAGTGGGGATTTTAAAAGTAGTGATGATGATCATGACAATGGTGGAAACTCTTTCCTGAGTGGAGAATTTAAAGGAAGCAATGTTGGTGATGATGATTTTCCTCAAAGTGAGGATTTTCAAGGTACCAATGAGGATGATGAAGATTTTCCTCCAAGTGAGGATTTTAAAGGTAGTAATAAGGATGACAAATATTTTTCCTCTAGTGGGGATTTTCAGAGTAGTGAAGATGATTAGGCCATTGGTGGACACTCTTTTCCGAGTGGGAAATTTAAATGCAACATTGTTGATTATAATGATTTTCCTCCAAGTGAGGATTTTCAAGATACTAATGAAGATTTTCAAGGAACTAATTAGGATGATGAAGAATTTCCCTCAAGTAGGAATTTTTAAAGCAGTGAAGATGATTACATCGATGGTGGACACAATGTTGATGATGATTTTCCTCTAAATGAGGATTTTCAAGGTACTGATGATGATGATGGGAAATTTTCTCCAACCAAGGATCTTAATGGAATTGATAGTCTTAAGGGTGATTATGATTTTCCTTCAAGTGAATATTTTCATGGAAAATCCAATGACATTGGTGAGAATGGTAATCATTTTTCTAGTGAGTTTGATATTCCTCTCATCAACGAGATTATCAATGAAGATGATGATGGACCTAGGAATAAACATCATGTTCTCAATCATTCAGCTGCAACAAATCAAGGTGATTGACACTCTCTTGTTTAGTCTCATGACAATGTTTTGCTTGATATTCCTTTCGGTGATGAGGAAAATCCTTCTAGTGAGGATGGTGAAATAATGGAGACATTGCAAAGAAAAATTGTGTCTAGGACCAGGACTAGACATTTTATATCAATCCAAATCATTCTAGTTATACAAGGTATAGAAAAGAATTTTTCACTAAATCAATTTCCATAAGTGAATTAATTTCAAGTTAATGTTGCCAAAAGAATTGTTTGAAAAGCATGAACTACATGTATGCCTTAAGCAAAAGGAATACATATTTGTCAATGAATAAGAGCATGGAAAATTCATATTTGATGGGGTGCATGATATCCACCAAGACGGGATATGATTATCGCATTGAGAATATTTTACTTTGCAGAAAGGCTTTAAAAAAAATTCACTCAATTAGTAATCTTAGTCTATCAAGAATCCAAACAAGGTTGGAAAAGGATCCTTCATTTTATTCAAAGGTACATCATGGACGAGAGAGTGGGCCATTAATAAACATTGCATTGTCATGGATGTATGACTTCTTTTTCAAACATGGAGAGTGTATGCCAGATAGAGACACAATACATATTCCATATAATTTCTGAAGGAGGGAAATCTACAACTTGTACAAAGGATATGTTGAAGGTGTTGAATAAAATGGTGATTTTATTACATATGCATATTTTACAAGAATATGGAAGAAACAATTCAACAATGTATGTATTACTAAGAAGTTAAGGATGGGGATTTGCCGTATATGTGCTACTTTTAAATCAATAAGAGATAAATATGAAGGGGAAGAAAGAGGTATGTATTTGTCTTTTTGTTTTTTTGTTTTTTTTAATTGGATAGTTATCAACTATGAACCCATATGATCAATATTTTCATTTTATGTCATGTGCAGATTCCATGGTCAGAGCACTTCAAGAACATCATAATCAACAATCAAGTGAAAGGAAAAAGTTGTACAAACATCATAAGAAGTGTTATGATTCTCCTAAAAAATATTTAGGTATGACAATTGATGGCATGGACCGGAAGAAAACACTTATACCACATTTTGTTCGTACACCAAAAAATTTATAGGAAGAGAATTTCATTTAGTTTCACTTGGTTGGTTGTACGATTTTCAATAGAAAAATGTGTCCAAGGGTTTACTTCACATCTCCAAATATTCATAATGATGCAAATATTACCATCACCATAATCCATCATGTGCTCACTCATTGATCTGGAAATATTCCTCAAATTCTCTATCTACAGTTGGACAACACTAGTCGTGAAAATAAAAATAAAATTGTGTTTGTATATCTAAGAATGATTGTTGAACTAGGAATCTTTCAAACGGTGAAAGTTGGTTTCCTTCTTGTTGGACACACTCATGATCATATTGATCAAATTTTCAGTGGTTTTTCAGTAATATTAAAGAGGAAAAATATTGAAAGTCTATCATCATTGATTGAATGTATTAAGAAAACATACATTCCAAAGTCTTTTTTTTCATATATTAGAAGAAACTATTGACATGCGAAGATTTATTCAGGGATCACATCGTGAAAAAAAATGTATTGAACAACTTAATGACATTAGCTTCCAACATCAATTTTGTTTCAAAATATTTGATGGGAAAACACTTATATGGGGACAGTGGTATTCAACTATTGCAGAATGGAGGCCTTCATCAGGTTTAACAATTTTTAAGTTCATTCCAGATCATCCAATATTTTCATCAAAGTTATTGTTATTACAATAATTTGTTGAAATCCATAATGCATGGATGCGTAATAGAGATGTAGATTATTCTGAATGCATGGAAGAAATAAAAAAATCCATTAAAGATACACATGCGTACTTTGATGTCGTTATTTCTGTTTGGTGGGAGTCTTTTTTCAATGGTCAAAGTGACATAATTTCAATCTCAACAAATGAAGATACATTTTTGAAGACTCCATTTCATTGGCCACAAAATATGTCAAATGAATCTAAAGAAAGAAACATTGTTGAACAACAAGAATCTCAAGGTGTTATTGAGTTTACACAAGCAGAGGAAAGATAAATGTATATTGGTTCTTGAAGGTCACATGCACAACTTGAAGCCATGGAAGACCTTTATAGGGGTTCAGTACAAGATATTAATGAGGGTAACATGATTGCAGTCTTAACGACTGAAAATCAACATGGTTATCCATTCTAGATTGCAAAGGTTATAAAGATTGAGAAAGAAAATGAAGATGTTATTGCAATTGAATTTCATTGATATGAAACAGGTACACACCCATTCAATGGTGTGTACAATCTAGAGATAGTGGTTGAGAAACATGTCAATAGAAAGAGAAAAAGAAAGAGTCAAAATACAACTCGTCGTCGCACTGACCTCTTAAAATTAGAGAATGTTGACATGCTTGTTTATGACTTCAATTTGACAAAGAGAGAAACTTTTCGCTACAAGACAACATATATTATCAAGAGGTTGTTGCCACAAGAAATAAATGCAAGATGTGAGTTTGATGAACCTAGTCATAGATCTAAAAGGATTTTGACATATGAAATGTTGGGGATGCGTGTAGACTCAGATGGTGCATTCAGTGACAATAGAGAAGAGTATGGATCATTTACATCTTCATCCAATCATTTATCTGAAGACAATGTAGACTCTGATGGTATTTTTGAATCCATGAGTCAATCTGAATAAGTGTATGAAACATTTTATGTATTTTTTATCCATATGATGTTTGTATGGTAACTAGAAATGAGCATTCAACTTACATATGATCTTACATGAAATTATGGACCATTTTTATGTTTTATGAATTATATGTTTTGATTATGGGGAATATAATAAAAACATTTAGCTCATATGTTTTGAATATGGCCAATATAACAATACTTTTAAGAAATAATTTATGTTTCATTCAATGTAACTTGTATTTTTTATTTATTAAAAGTAAAAAATATAAAAAATTGATGTTGAAATTTTAAAGTATAGTATGATATTTTCATGGCATTATGTATTATCTTGTGCTTGGAGTGATAAACTAAGATTTAAAAAGTAAGCATTTGAGGGTTGATTTTATGATTTTGTTTACAGTAGTAATGATTTCTTTTACCACTTTATAAAAATGTGTCATTTTAATACCCCAATTTTAGAATGGGTGCTATCAGTAGCAGTACTTTTCAATTTGATTGTTGATTTTGAGGTTTTGGTTTTAATGGTACAAACTTCTAAAAATGTGATTTCAAATTATCTATAATTTTAACGTTTTGAAAAAAAAATACTTTATGTAACATCATTCTTTTATTTAGGTGTTGATTTTAAGGTTTTTCTGAGCTATTGTATGAGTTTTGAAAGGCATGCTTGAAAAATGTTGTAATTTTAACCCTGTTTGAAAAAATGGTGCTATCGGTAGCATCACTTTTTGATTTGGGGGTTGGTTTTCATGTTTTTTATGCAAACATATGGGTTTTTTGGGCCAGAGTTCTTGTTTTGAGGTCACAGTTCTCGTTAATTCGATAACTTTGTGGGAGTTCATAGAAATAGAAAATCTCAATTTTCACCACTAATTAGAGGACAAAAGGGAGTGCTAGCCACATTATAAGAAGTTATGAAGAGAATTAGGTGAGGCGAGCTAGGCTCAAAACAATTAAGGTTCATACACATCAAGAAAGGAATGGTCAGTAAACCCACTCATGGGAGCCTCCTCTAGTGAAACATGGGAAATGTTATAATCAAAATTAAAATACTTTGAATTTAGCCTTGGTGAGAAAAGGGGTTGCATGGAGATCTCATGAATCAAAATGGTCAACAAAAACATGGAAGAAAGAATTGTTGGTGGATTTCACACATGAGAAGGGAAATTCATAAAATAATAGAAATGAGAGGTACTCTTCAATTTTTGTAGGTCTAGGAGAACAAAGGGAACTTTAGATATCAGGGAAAAAATATCCTACCCACATCTAGAACAAAGGACTCATCACCCGTGTACATGGATTTGTTATTCTCCACTCATGCATTTATGTTCTTATGTTAGTCATCATTCTTCCCTCCCCTGCATCTTTGAGTTATAAAGATCATTAAATTTTTTGGGGGAATTATCAACAACATTTACTAGAGACTTCTATTTTGGTTTATTATGGTCTTGCATTTGGAAGAAGGTTTATTGAGATCTGTTAATGGTAGCATTTATGTTTTTCCTCTATACGAGGTTCATAAAGGAGGAGTGGATATTGATGTTTATTGAAAGTTGAATGAGGTTCATAAAGGAGGAGTGGATATTGATGTTTATTGATAGTTTAATGGATATTTCCAAGCCACTTTTTTTGTCCATCAATGGTTTTTATGACTCTTTGCTATGGTTGAATTATTGGTTTTCCTAATAGTGAATCTTAATATTTTCAAATCGATGAATGAATGGTACTTCCAACACTCTTAGGAATTCATAGATAGCAATTTACTAATCTATATATGTGTGAGGATTAGATGTTAGCTTCCTCATGGTTTTATACAATTTGTGTGTGGGTAAAATCGTGAATCTGGGTATCACTTTTCTGAGAATCGTGTCGCGAAAATTTCATATGGCATATTTTTGACTGAACTCTTAATTTTTTCGGCTAAAAGTTAAATCAACGACAACCCTAAAAATCTAACATAAATTTTAAATATAACAACAATTTTCCGTGAAAAACTAACTTTTGGTCGAAAATATATGTTCCCACCATCCTCAAAATGGGGTTCCCACCATTTATTGGAGTACCCTCCTATTTGTAGCACCCATTGCTAGATTTATTTTAGGGGTTCTTATTTGTAGCACTCATTGCTAGATTTATTTTAGGGGTTTGTAATTTTTACATAGTTTTCCATTTTAAATTGCAAAAACTAAAATGCGGGAATTAATTCCTAGCATTAATAGCAAGTTAAAAGAAAAAAGGAAATGAAACGCAATGCTAGATAAATCCAAAATTAGAACTAGTCGGTAACCTTTAACTCATACAATATTAAAAACTAATTAAAAATGTAAGATAACTATTCATATTCTATTCCTATGCCTATTTTAAAATAGGTTAGCATGAAATATAAATATGAGAGTATGTACAAAGAAATAGTTTAATAACACACACACGGTGAAACCAAAGACATCATACATGAAATAAATATAACTTGTATTAAAAAACAACAACTTCATCTTTATTAGTTAGAATTTCTAAGAATGCCTCAATGCCATTTACATGATAGCTTGTTTGTCAAAGTCACGAATATTTTTCCTAGATAAGTTCATACATTTATACAAAATAAGAGTCAAAAAGTTGAATTGATTCAACTTCCTTGACTCTTTGTCTTCTTTGACAGTCAAACATTTAATTATTTTCATCCTTTTGTCCACGTAATCTTTCCATGCATTAAATATATTTTCTAACTAAAAAGAACTAGGGAAATGATGATGTTCAAAGGGTTTGTAGATTATACAAAGGCCATGTTGGAGTTCCCCATTCCCTTTGTTTATTTTAAAGATAGACATATAGATAACTTATTTTTCTTTCACTGGTGTTTCAATGCATCTTTTTACAACATCTTTGATTCTACACGGTAGCTTCTTTAAGAATTATATTTTATATTTGTGAACTATTCAATAAGGGCATCACATCAAAATACAGTACACAAGGGTTTCTTGTTTTAAAGATAGATAGTTTTCATTCTTCAACCACCTCCAATGCATCATCAAAGTATTTGTTGGAGTATTTAAGCAATTCTTTGATATCCTTTATTGTTGTTTTTTCATTGTCTTTCTAATAGTTATTGTTGGTGCCCATTCGATCAATCTTATTTTCTTGTAAGTGAGGTGGAATTAATGGGGTTGTTGATAAATTGTTGTTTTCGGAGGAACAAATAATCCAAACACTTATATTACTTTTGGACATAGTCAAATCATTTTTCAAGTTAAGCTGTTAGTGTTGTTTCTCCATCAAAGACTTCTTTCATTTCAAATACAACTTCATAGAAGTCGACATGTATTTAAGAAAATTCTATTTGGAGTTCTAATGCAAATTTATTGAAATTGCCCATATCGTATTGATTTGTTTTGTAAGAATCAACTTGGTTTGTCAAAAAAGAAATTTATTTTTTCTTCCCCTTTATTTCTTTTATCATTTTAATAACTTGAGACTCATTTACTTGGCCAATTTCTACAACTGAGGTAGTCATTGATATTGGGTCCATACTCTTAAAATTAAACATCATGGTCTTTATTGATTCATAAACAATGGGCCTATGACCTATTCATCTCATCAACATAGATGCTTATTATGGAATACATTTTAATGTCTATATGATTTATAAACCATATGGGATTATGCTTCTTCTGTATGGATTCAATACTGAAAAGGATAGCTATGTTTTTTTATATGGTTTCAATGCTCGTATGGTTTGGTCTATTGTCTTGTAAATCCAAGACCATTGTCAATGCATCATTACTTTGTCTCTACAATTCTACCATGTCCAAAAAAATACAATGCACTTTGTATATCTTAGTGTTACACAACATTCTTCCTACTTAAATGTCAAACCCAACAATTTAATTGTATTGTGCTAGCTATACAATGCACTCTAGTCCAATATTATGATCGAAAAGAATCCTCCATTTATTATAATAATAATAAAATAATAATAATAATCTAATTTTAAGGTCACTACCAAGATAGACACCAAATTGATGTATGAGACCCCCTTTTTGTGGGACAAGGGACCCCCTCTGCACACTGATTTGACTGCTAAAGTTTACAGAGGTGTACATACCCTACCCCCCTCTGGGTTTGAAACTATAACCTTATAAGAGGAAAAACATGTTCTTAAGAGAAAGAACAAGAATTAACAACACATCCCATACAAGAGAAAAAATTAAACACTCTTCTTTACATCTTTTCTCACAATAAGTAGGCACACCATACCTTCAAGCATTAACATGAGATAAATTACTTTTTGTCATCATTTCCCATATGCCAATATGTCAAAGACATATATGTGTGCATGCAAGCACTATAAGGAGTCAACAAATGCATAGATGGGAGCTCACTTTGTATGGATGCATTAGACATTATTGGCTTGGACTACTACAAAAGACGATTGAAGGTATAATTCATTTTTCACGGCTTGAGAATAGTTTGGTTGTAGGTAAGAAACGCTCATTCCTGAGAGTGATGGATCGTGCGTAATTCTCCCAACTATTCTAGCAAAGAATTCACTAAGTGGTACATGTGAATGCACAACGCATAAGCCACACCTCATACTAGTGATCAAACCAATTGGAAATAGTGTTGTAGGTGCAAGTCCAACAAGTTATTAACATGATTATCAATCAACAAATAGATCAAATTGTCAATCAAACTATTACATAGAGTTTATCATAACCAAAAAGAAAAATTATTGTAGGCATATGGTTAAATAGTGAACCAACAATACATTAAACCTATTCAAAACTCACAATGGTTTTCGGCAATGGCGGGAATCAATTAACCTAGAAGTAAGCATACATACATAAAATCACAAAAACTTATGAATTTAAACTCTAGTAATTACGTAGCAAACCACAATCATGAATTTAAACATAGACATAGAGATTTACCTTGAAAACCCAAATGAGAAAACTCATGTCAAATGGCTTTGCTTAGCCTTGTTTTCTTAGAAATTGCAAAATCACAATGGTGTTTTATCTCTCTAAAGCACTAAGATTACAAACTCAAAGAATAATTCCTAATGCAATCTCATTCTTCTCTACTAGATAACCCCTCTCCAACACTATGCAAAAGCTTATAGGTTTAATTAGCTTGTTGGGAGAAATTGGAAGGTCAATCACCCCATAGTATTTAGCTTCCTAACTCTAGTGCTCTTCCTCCTCTGGATTTGTTGGTAGTGCTTCGATTCATGGTTCCTTTGTCTTGTATTTTTTCTTTCTTTTAATTCTTTTAATATTTAATTGTTTTGTGCTTTCCTTGGGTATGTAGCACTTTGGATGCAAGTGATAGTGAATTAGGCAAGTGTGGGGCCCTTCACATTGTCAACCACTCCTTTGGCTTTGCATTAATATCCTAGCCTTAAGCTTGTTGGACATAGCCAATCTTCTTCATTTCTAATCCATTAAAACCATTCAATTTTTGTTTGGATATAGTTTTGGATCATCTGTGATCTCAATTATGACTTGATTGGTGCTAGTTTTCCTCTTCTTGTGTGAATATCTAACCACTTGCTTCTTCTTTATATCAAAGGTGAGAAATTCTAATCATGTTACTTTGTCATCACCTTTAGAAGGATGCATCGCTTCAAGATACTACCGAAAGTTGGGATTATCTTGATTGAGGTTGTAGAATTCTTCTATCATCCTTGACCCCATGTCAATGTCTATCTTGAGAGTCTCCTTGGAGTTGGGTCATGGTCCTCATTTCTCTTTGGGTTGTGAAGTGGATGTCTATAGAATCTCTTATTGTTTCCTCAATTTTGAAAGGTAAACCACTATTTATTCATGGTGATCAGATCCATGTTTGTCGTGGACCTACCAACCTTCAACTTGTGAGTCTTCAACCTATGGAAATGGTCTATTTTCTTATTTGAGTGGGAGGTGGAATCTTTTGCCTTGTCTATATTCGTAGCATCCATTACGATAGTGTCTAAAGTTACTTTGTTTGCTTTCTTCACTTTTGGGACCTTCTTGTTTTCTATCTTGCTCGTAGCTTAGGACCCGTATTTTAAATTATTCTTCAAAATATTTTTCATCATAGTAAGCCCAATGTATACACATTGTAGTTCTATGTTTCTCAACCACTCGGACCTTGGTGTGGATCATGAACTTTGAATTGTTCTTCTCCGAGATTATATTTGTATATTCCCCCTGCTTCCATTCGTGCAAACATGATGTTGGGAAATCCACACACTAATTGATAGGAAAATAAACCTTCAAGCATTTTAACTACGACATTTGAATTCAACAAGATAAAAGATTCTATTTGTAGAACACTTGCAAATGTGTGTGAACAAGATGTTGCAATCCTATTTTTGCTAATTTTCTCCTAGAAGAAAACGATGATAAGAGCATCTACTAATATGAAGTTACTTCAAGATCTTCATGTCACACTCTATCAATCAAATGCAATGAATCGATAAGAAAATAAATATATATTCATACAAGTCAAGTTGTTTCCTTTCTCAATGTTTTTTTCAAAATGTCTATGAAAATAAATCCAAGAGAAGAATTGTACTTCAAATAACAAATGA
>JZKD02S1533197.1:105081-136879 GCA_000966675.3 Picea glauca
GAGTGCAGAGGGGGGGTACCCTCTCTGCGGGGTCCGGGGGGACTATCCCCCCAGCTGGGGGGTCTGGGGGCAAGCAGGCCCCCAGTGGGGGTTCAGGAGCAGCGTCCCCCGAAGCAAAAATTGCCTTGTAAAAGTATATTGTAATTTCATTGTAAATCTGGATCGTTCATTATAAGGTCGCAGATCTAACGATAGAGATTATGTTAGGGTATTTTTCCCTAGAAGGCAACCCTCTTTTATGAGGGAAATGTATTGCGGTTATGGATGATGGTGAATATTGTATTCTGAGAGAGGAGACTGTGAGAGAAAGAAGAGGAAGTTACAACGGTTTTGTTGTAGGTTGTATCCCTTCATTTGCTGGATAATAATAAAAGAAGGACCTGGCAATTTCTCTGGTGGAAGTAGCCCAAACTGAGTGAACCACGTAAATTTGTGTCTCTCTTGTATTGTGTGTATTTTGTGTTTTGTTTCTGCCTTTGGTTTTAATTTAATTCTTCGCGGTCTTGTTTTTCTAACAAAAAGGTAGAACGTTTAGACAACTGCTTTTCTCTCATACGAATAAAATTAATCAACAGTTATAATAGGGCCTCTAGTTAGTGGATATACCATATGTTTCTATCTAAGAAGATAGACAGGGTGTTTTTGGAGTTTTGCAGATAGCATAGGGATTAAATTTAAAAAAAAAAAAACTTCTCTTAATATAATAAATAAATATGGAGTTAAGACCAGTGTATAGACTTTCATACACCAATTTGGTGTCTGACTTGGCGTGACCTTAAAAATAGATTATTATTATATGCCACGTGTTAACTTCATGTAAAACAAGTGCAACATACTGCGATATATTGCCTCCGAAGATAATAAAAGAAATTTTACTCAAATCTATGTAAACTTACCGAGTTTCCTTTTCTTTTGAGGTTTTTCATTCTTCTCAGAGGGTGTGCGAGTGTTTTAGCCCATTTCTATAATTAAAATATATCATTTCAAAAAAACCTAAATTTATTTTGGAGCCCATCATTTCTATCACATGTCTCCATAAGTAGTTGGTTTTTTTAATAGCATTTTTTAGTGTATAGTGGAGGTTTTGCGTTCGTAGAGATTGTCCTGACAAATTTAACTGTATGCCAAATCACTTTTGCCAAAAAAATGGATGGGAAGCCTGCCACCAAATCCATTGGGTTTGTAACCCCGTAGCTATCAATTAACTTACCAAAAGAATTAAAAATGGTTTCATAACTACACATTTGGAAAAATAAGAAAAGAACAAAAAAAAAAAAGTCTTATTTCATAGTTCAATGGTAACTTACCAAAATAGTTAAAAATGGTTCCATACTACACATTTGGAAAAATAAGAAAATAAAATAAAAAAAGTCTTATTATACCTGCCGATAGGCTTGGTATATAGTGTTGAGTTAGGTTTGACTTTCTATTAGATTATGGTTGACCATAAAATATACACCCCTTTATCTAAAGCTTTAAAAATTAATGATTAATTTTAAATTTTAAATCTCATTTATGTGATATCTTATTGGCCAAAAACTTTGAAGTCTTATTGCTGCCTTCACTTCCCCCAATGTTATTGTAATAAATATTTCTGTCATCTAGTCATTTCATGCCTGCTCCTTCTCTCCCTATCTCCTTAAACAATACTTTCATTATTATATTCGATAGGTATATGCTACCTAGTAGCCTTGTTTGTTATAAAATTATTTTATCAATAGAGTTGTACCTTATAAGAAAGTGACACTCATATATAGTCATGTCAAAATTAATTTCAAACCTCGAATGAAGTGAAGGTTGCAATAACACTATCAATTTATTGACCAATGAGAGGTCATAAAAATACAAATTTTGTTATATTGATTTTTTTATTTTATTTGTTATGTCCAACATTAAAATTTAAACACATTTTTTAAGTCAACATAAAACTAATATGAAAGTCAATGCTAACTCATTGATATATACTACCTCCGTGCCTCTGACAGTATAATAAGATGAATTACACATCTCCCTTTATTAATATTTTTTTAAATACCACTTATCAACTCCATATTAAACAGTAACAGAATAAGATGAATTACACATCTCTCATACTAAACAAGACACAATTGAAATACTTTAACGATACATTTTTTTTACATTTAAATATTTCATATCTATATATAGATGAAAAATGAAATATTTTATATTACCTTATTTATATTATCATTATTTTGTCATAAAATTTTAAAAGGAATGGGGAATTGGTTCACTTGTTATTGTTTGTGTTTTACTTGACCATATTATTTATAGATCCATCCAATGCCCATTCTAATTTAATTAATGAAAGTTAGAGTTGATTTGTTTCCCAATATACTCATATGTTATGTGCATGAATTTGTTAAAAAAAAAATGCAAACACAGCCATGAAGAGTATTCCACCACCTAGATATGAACATTAGTTTTAATTCTTTGGTTGTGTTATAAAAAAATAGAACATAAATATGACTTATAAGTATTTTTATAGTTTCACCAATTCACCTTCGATGAAAAAAAATATAACATAAATACAACTTATAAGTATTTTTATAGTTTCACTAATTCACCTTGGATGAACCTTTCTATCCAAGTTTTCTTTACTTGTGATACTTAGGATTCTATATATAATAATTGAAAATGTAGAACCAAAAATATATCTACAATTGAGATTGAAAGTTATATGTAGATGTTTTCATAAGGGAACAATTGAAATAAAAATGATTTTCATTTGAAACCTAAATTGAAATGTGAAATTGATTTCTTAAGCCTAAAACAAATTGCATACTTTCAAAAATAAAATGAAAGAGGTTTCACGTCAACTCTTGAAGTGAATGATAGTCCTTATTCCATCATTTTTTGTTGTATCTCAGAGATACCCCACTGCTATTCTCATAAAAGAAGTGATGTGAAATTGATTTCTTAAGCCTAAAACAAATTGTGTAGTTTCAAAAATGAAATGAAAGAGCTTTTATAATCGAAGTAACACATCAATTCCTAAAGTGAATAATACTCTATATGTCCATCAATGTGTGTTGTATATTAGAGATATCCCACCCTTATTCTCATAAAAGAAGTGATTTCAGTTTATCATTTTTACACATAAAGGAAACTCATGGTCCCTTTTGATCATCCAAAAGAAGTCAATGAGGACAGGATCATATTGAGAACAACTTCTATGACCATAAGGGAATCTTCTAATATAACGAATTGTAGGAGTAGAAGTCATGAAGTGGTAAGAAGGAGAACCATTGCAAAGTTGTAGGAGGAAAATTTACCTAATCTTATCCACAACCTCCACACACTTTTATGTTATTGGTCCATAGTTTTCAATGGAGATGGTTGAGAAGACTACCATTGGCAAGGAAATTGTTCAAAGAGAAAGACATCTAGGTTCTACATTGTTGATACAACACTAGATGGTGGGTAGGTGTGTTTCCTCATCACTAGTAGAGCCTTTGAAGGAAATAATCCTAACAATACAATCATGGAACACCATGTGGAATGTCACAATGAATACATATAGAAGAGTGTGTAGGGACCATCCACCGAAATGGAGGATGTAGGTCGAAGATGTGCATTGCTAACTAACAAATTCTCCAACACCAAACCAAGATGTGTAGGCCATTCGATTAGTGTAGATCGATGAGCCATATCCCCCCTCTTAGCATCACTTAGTCCATTTGAAAAATCAATATCACATTGAAGATTGACATGTAGCACATGTTCCCCACTTTCCTTTAAGATGGAAGAGAATCACCAAACCGATGAAATAACGATACTTAACTAATGACTTATTGACCAATTCAAGTTATGGGGTATGCGATATCAGGGAACATTGAAACCATGTGAATGAGGATTTTTTGGTGCATTTTGTTTGTCCATGTTCAAAAGGAAGGTCCACATGGAAAGGAGATTCCAAATCAATGGTATATGGGATATGGGGATAAATATTCCAAGATGTGAGAAGGGAAGTCACCATAAGAGAATCAAGAAATTAAGAAAATAATTGAATAAAATGGAGTTCATAGAAATATAAAATCTCAATTTTCACAACTAATTATAGGACAAAAGAGAGTTCTAGCCAGATAAGAAGTTATAAAGAGAATTAGGTGAGGTGGGCTAGGTTCAAAACAATTAAGGTTCGTACACATCAAGAAAGGAATGGTCAATAAACCCACTCATGGGAGCCTCCTCTAGTGAAACATGGGAAATGTTGTAATCAAAATGAAAATACTCTCAATTGAACCTTGGTGAGAAAAGGGGTTGCATGGAGATCTCATGAATCAAAATGGTCAACAAAAACATGGAAGAAATAATTGTTGGTGGAGTTCACACAAGAGAAGCGAAATTCATAAAAGAATAGAAATGAGAGGTACTCTTCAATTTTTGTACATCTAGGAGAGAAAAGGGAACTTTAGATATCAGGGAAAAAATATCCTACCCACGTCTAAAACAAAGGATCCGTCTCTCTTGTATACGGGTTTGTTATTCTCCAATCATGCATTTATCTTCTTCTATTATTCATCTTTCTTCTCTTCCCCACATCTTTAAGTTATAAAGATCATTAAAATGTTTGGGGGGAATTATCAACATTTATTGGAGGCTTCTATTTGGGTTTCTTATGGTCTTGCATTTGGAAGAAGGTTTATTGAGATCTATTAATGGTAGCATTTATGTTTTTCCTCTATATGAGGTTCATAAAGGAGGAATGGATATTGATAGTTTAATAGATATTTCTAATCCATTTTTTTTCCATCAATGGTTTTTATGACTTTTTACTATGGTTAAATTATTGGCTTTCCTAGTAATGAATCCTAATATTTTCAAAATGATGAATGAATGGTACTTGCAACACTCTTAGGAATTCATAGATATCAATTTACTAATCTATATATGTGTGAGGATTCAATGTTAGCTTCCTCATGATTTTATGCAATTTGAGTGTGGGTAAAATCGTGAATTTGGGTAACAATTTCGTGAGAATCGGATTACGAAAATTTCAAATGACATGTTTTCGACTGAACTCTTAAATTTTTCGACCAAAAAATAGTTCGGTCGGACTCTTTTTTCAACTGAAAGTTAAAAGAAGTGACATGAAATTGATTTCTTAAGATATACCCCAACTTTATTCCACCCATTTGTGTTGTATCTCAGAGATACTCTATATTCCATCCATTTGAGTTGTATCTCAGAGATACCCCAACTTTATTATCATAAAAGAAGTGACGTGAAATTGATTTCTTAAGCCTAAAACAAATTGTGTAGTTTCAAAAATGAAATGAAAGAGGTTTTGTAATTGAAATAACACATCAATTATTGAAGTGAATAATACTTTATATTTCAATCAATTTGTGTTGTATCTTAGAGATACCCCACCCTTATTCTCATAAAAGAAGTGATTTCAATTGATAATTTCCACACATATAAATGAAACTCATGGTCCCTTTTGATCATCCAAAATAAGTGAGCAACGAGGAGAGGATCATATTGAGAACAACTTCTATGACCATAAGGGAAGCTTCTAACATAACAAATTGTAGGAGTAGAAGTAATGAAGTGGTAAGAAGGAGAACCATTGCAAAGTTGTAGGAGGAAAATTTACCTAATCTTATCCACAACCTCCACACACCTTTATGCTATTGGTCCATGGTTTTCAATGGATATGGTTGAGAATAATACCATTGGAAAGGAAATATTTCAAAGAGAAAGACATATAGGTTCCACATTGTTGATACAACACTAGATGGTGGGTAGGTGTGTTTCCTCGTCACTAGTAGAGCCTTTGAAGTACATAATCCTAACAATCCAATCATGGAACACCATGTGGAATGTCACATAATGCATACATGTAGAAGAGTGTGTAGGGACCATTCACCGAAATGGAGGATGTAGGTCGAAGATGTGCATTGCTAACTAACAAATTCTTCAAAACCAAGCCAAGATGTGTAGGCCATTCTATTAGTGTAGATCGATGAGCCATGTCCTCCCTCTTAGCATCACTTAGTCCATTTGACAAATCAATATTGAATTGAATATTGACATGTGGCAAAGGTTCCCCCCTTTCCTTTAAGATGGAAGAGAATCATCAAACCAATGAAATAATGATACTTAACTAATGACTTATGAACTGAGGGCCAATTCGAGTTATGGGGTATGAGATATCCGGGAACATTGAAACCATGTGAATCGGGATTTTGTGGTGCATTTTGTTTTCCCATGTTCAAAAGGAAGGTACACATGGAAAGGAAATTCCAAATCAATGTTATATGGGAAATGGGGGTAAATATTACAAGATGTGAGAAGTAAAGTCACCACAAGAGAATCAAGAAATTAAGAAAAGAATCAAATAAAATGGAGTTCATAGAAATAGAAAATCTCAATTTTCACCACTAATTAGAGGACAAAAGGGAGTGTTATCTGCATAAGAAGTTATGAAGAGAATTAGGTGAGGTGGGATAGGCTCAAAACAATTAAGGTTCGTA
Source organism: Picea glauca (assembly GCA_000966675.3). NCBI lineage: Eukaryota > Viridiplantae > Streptophyta > Pinopsida > Pinales > Pinaceae > Picea > Picea glauca. Next base: position 111,582 of record JZKD02S1533197.1, read on the forward strand.
CACATCAAGAAAGGAATGGTTAGTAAACCCACTCATGGGAGCCTCCTCTAGTGAAACATGGGAAATGTTGTAATCAAAATGAAAATACTCTCAATTGAACCTTGGTGAGAAAAGGGGTTGTATGGAACTCTCATGAATCAAAATGGTCAACGAAAACATCGAAGAAATAATTGTTGATGCAGTTCACACATGAGAAGGGAAATTCATAAAAGAATACAAATGAGAGGTACTCTTCAATTTTTGTAGGTCTAGGAGAGCAGAGGGAACTTTAGATATCAAGGAAAAAATATCCTACCCACGTCTAGAACAAAGGACTTTTCACTCTTGTATATGGGTTTTTTCTTCTCCAATCATGCATTTACCTTCTTCTGTTAGTCATCTTTCTTCTCTTCCCTGCATCTTTGAGTTATAAAGATCATTAAAATGTTTGGGGGCAATTATCAACAACATTTACTGGAGACTTCTATTTTGGTTTCTTATGGTCTTGGATTTAGAAGAAGGTTTATTGAGATATGTTAATGGTAGCATTTATGTTTTTCCTCTGTATGAGGTTCATAAAGGAGGAATGGATATTGATGTTTATTGATAGTTTAATGGATATTTCCAAGCCATTTTTTTCCATCAATGGTTTTTATGAATCTTTACTATGGTTGAATTATTGGCTTTCCTATTAGTGAATCCTAATATTTTCAAACCGATGAATGAATGATACTTCCAACACTCTTAGGAATTCATAGGTATCAATTTACTAATCTATATATGTGTGAGATTCAATGTTAGCTTCCTCATGATTTTATGCAATTTGAGTGTGGGTAAAATCGCGAATTTGGGTAACACTTTTATGGGAGTCGAGTCACGAAAATTTCAAATGACATGTTTTTGGCTTAACTCTTAAATTTTCGACCGAACGATAGTTTGACCAAACTCTTTTTTCGACCGAAAGTTAAATCTAACGACAACCCTAAAAATATAACATAAATTTTAAATATAACAAAAATTTTCTGTGAAAACTAACTTTCGGCTGAAAATATATGTTTCCATCATCCTCAAAATGGGGTTCTCACCATTTATTGGAGTACCCTCTTATTTGTAGCACTCATTGCTAGATTTATTTTATGGGTTTGTAATTTTTACATAGTTTTCCATTTTAAATTGCAAAAACTAAAATGTGGGAATTAATTCTTAGTATTAGGAGCAAGTTTAAATAAAAAAGAAAATGAAAGACAATGCTAGATAAATCCAAAATTAGGACTAGTCGGTAACCTTCAACTCATACAATATTAAAAGCTAATTAAATATGTAAAAAAACTATTCATATTCTAATTCTATGTGTATTTTAAAACCAAGTTAGCATGAAATATAAAGATGAGAGTATGTACAAAGAAATAGTTTGATAGCACACACTCACGGTGAAACCAAAGACATCATACATAAAATAAATATATCTTGTATTAAAAAACAACAACTTCATCTTTATTAGTTAGAATTTCTAAGAATGCCTCAATTCCATTTACAAGATAACTTGTTTGTCAAAATCATGAATATTTTTCCTAGATAAGTTCAGAGATTTATTCAAGACAAGTGTTGCATGGCATTGTAGTCCCTACCAGGTTGGAATGGGAATAAATGCATTGTTACGGCGGGACCGAGGGACAAATAGAAGTCCGAAACAACAGAGACACGTGGGAAGAAGCTTGAAGTACAAGTGGTATCCATGCAGAGGATGACTGGTGGCAGTGTGTCACACGCCAACCATAAGACATTGGGCTGGTAGATGACCCCCAAAGAACATCCTGAACAGTTAATCATAATATTATATTAATATGTGCTTAATATGCGAATGAGGCAGTTTTTTCCTGGGGTGTGTATAGTTCAAACATGGGACTTTGAAATTTTTTGTCTCAATGACTTGAAATAAAGGTTCCTGGAAAAAAGGAACATGAATCACACACATTAAACATTCAAATATAATAAACACAATTTCCTGACATCCATCTTAGTTGAAGAAAAACAATTTAACATTCAAAAAATTGTTTCTGAATTAGTTTTCTTTGAAATTTATCAAAAATTAATAATGTCTGTTACATATTTCTGGAATCTATTCACACTGTTGAGATTGTTCCTGAATTAGTTTTCTTTGAAATTTATCAAAAATTAATAATGTTTGTTACATATTTCTGGAATTTTAAATGCATTTGTCATATAGACTAGGATTGGGGCTCCCGCAGACCATAAAAGAAATAAGTACAAGAAATAGGACTGTAGAAAGAAGAAGTGTGTGACGGTAGAGAGGAATACCTAAAAAGAATAAATTGGAAGCTATGAGTCTTTGGTTAGAGATTTCTATTTAAATAGGTAGAATAACTAGATTTATAAAGAAAGCAAGATGTAACCAGTATAGACTTGACTATGAAGCTGATGCATTTTTGTTTCTCTTGTCAACGACCACTGGAATCATGCCAACCAATTGTTTCCCTTCATCGGTGAGCTTATGCATTCTCCTTTGGAGCCATTCTTCAATGTATCTTATCATGGGAGCCATGTTGATTTCATCCCAGATTTCTATGTCGAAAAGCTCGTTTTCTAATTTCCTTAGATCCATAGAAATACTATGAAGAGCCTATTCAATTTCTTCATTGTGTGTCGAATAGTCCACTAGCCAGTTCTCGATGTCATCTTCACCATATTCAAGGATGTCATAAAAATTTTCTAAATACAACCCCTTTAAAATACCAAGTTGTTCAATGAAGGCTTGCTTGGTTAAGGACAAGGATTTGAGGATTAATTTTGGGTCTTGAACCTCATTGGTACTTCCGACTAAGTCTATTTGGGTTAGGTTTCTGAATAATTGTTCTTTCTTTGATATGGATTGTTCACATGATTTGAAAATGAGCTGTAGGTTCTTAACTTTCTCTTTCCAGCATGCTTTTAATTGTTTGATCTGTTTGGGAAGGGGAGATCCTCTTGTCTTCTTTTCAGATTGAAGTTGTTGATGGCATGGTTGGAAAAAGGGATCACCTTCTGTTGATAGAAATGTTCTTCATTTTTTAAATTTGTCTGCAATTGTCTGTGCAAATTATTTTCCCTCGTTCGAAAGGAAGCTACATTTTGTGATGTTTCCCGGGCTTCAGTAATTAGTTGTATTCTTTTCTTGATATTCTTCTCTACATAGGATCTACAATATGTGAAGAGGCTGGAGGATCCTTTTAACTTGGTTGCAGGGGTAGCAGACATGGTTTTTTCTAAAGGACTTGCAAACACTGGGGTAGCAATGAAAGCCTCCTCCAATTCCTTGATTCAGTCGCTCAGTCTGGCATTCAAGGGCATCAACGATTGCATGGTGAAATTGGGAGTTTTGGGACGGCTGCATTTTCCTAAAGCTAATCTCTGAACAAGATTTTCCTTTCTTATTTGTTACATCTCTCTTTTCAATAATTAAATTTCTATATTGGTTGTCAAAAACAACGCTATGGAATATGGAGGATTCATCTTCGTAAAAAATGTTTGTCTCATCTATTTCCATTATGGAACTATGGTGCATCGCGTCTGCGGGCGAATAAACTTTGCGGAGCATGACATCCACAGAATTTTCAAGTTGCATGTCCTCACTTTCAATTTTGATCTCTTATACCTACCCTACAATGTTTTTTCTCCTCTTTGTCAGGGAAAGCTTGTGAGAACTATCATTTTTTCCACGAGGAGGGTTCTCATCTCCTCCTTTGTTTGAAGATTTCTGGGTTGCTTTCTTACTGGGGTGGGTTGTTGAAGCGATTCTCTATGATGTCGTGCTCTTGGGAGTGTTGGTCAGGGACTGGACACTCTTCTCACCCGATCCTTTTCCCTATTGTCTGTACAATTCAGTTGCACTTGCAATGTCTCTACATCGCAATCGTCAGAAGAAGAAGTGTTGTCGTCACTATTTTTGTCTTCGGTCAGGCGTCTATGGATAAAAGAGTTTCTAAATCCAATTGATAGTAAATTTTCTCGAAACATCCCATTAGGGTCGAACCCTTTTATCCTTTCAACATATTTTAGGTTCAAGTTCTTGAAATGGCCTACGAATTCGTCAATCTTGTTGATGTTTCTGAACATGAAGTCCCCAACTCTCTAGGGCAGAGGAATGAACTGTGTTTTTCTCTTTCCATGGAAAAAATGCAACCAGTGGTTGTATTGCCTTGCTATTTCTATAACAAACATCTTGTCTGTGATGTGACATGGAAGGAAAGTAGGATTTTCCTTGGAGCGAAAGATCATTATTACACTATAATTTTCCTTTCGTTCAAGTGTCTCCTTCCTATTATTAAGGATCAGAGATTTCGTGAAGTGTACCCAACATCCGAGGAGCATCCTTTCCTAACAATAAATCTTTGAAAACTGAGACAAAGTCATTAAAAACCTCATAAAATCAATGGGAGGCCATGTGCCTCCACAAGTCCTGATACCAGAATGTTACTGGGTCGAATTCATAGTTTATTTTCTTGGACAGAGACAATTTTGGAAACAGACATCATCACACTATTGCGAAAATCAAGTAGGATGACATATATAATTTATTCTCTTCTTTGAGTCATGATAGTTGGGAACATATTTTAATGGAAATTATCTTCCCCCAATCAAAAATGAATTTTTCCTTGACTGTGAATTACAAAATATAAATAATTATACGAGAAATGCTTGTCATGGATTCCTGTCATGTTATTCTTGTAAACATCCAAGCAATTTCCTGTAATGGATTTCTAAAGGAACTGACCTGCAACTTTGTGATATCTTCAGGAATTGTTGTCGGGTCTTCGAGGAACTGTTGTCGGGTCTTCAAGGAACTTGGGTAAGAGGTCCAACTCGTTATCATGTTTTTCCAGGAACTGCTTGCAGTCTTGTCCTCTGAAGGTCAATGTTGGCTCCGACAATTTTAACATCTTGCGGAAGACCTGAGGTGACAAAGAAACAGGAGAATGGTAGTGTAGTGGAATAATTCTTTGTCTTTAAATATATTTCTCAACGCACCAAAAGACCACCTCCTTACAGTCAAAAACCTCAGGGACGCAGCTTGCACGAGCGATTCTAGAGGTCCAAATCACTTCATTCTGTGCAGAATGGGATGAATAGTAAGAGTATGCCCTAGACCACTGGAATTTATGGTCCTCATGTTGTAATATATTCATTGTATCTCCATAGAACTATTGTCGAGTTGCTTCCATAATTTTACAAGAACGTTGGTTTTATCCAAACAATGTTTGAAATGAAGAGTTGGAAGGGATAATATAACCCTGTGCAAATATTGGTCCAATGCATCTGAATGGGAGATATCCTTGAGCCTTTCGCTCATTAATGACAATTTTGACGGTTGTTGCATGATGCGTTGTTAGCATTAAAGACTAGTAATTTCATACCTAGAAGTGCGAACATGGCGGGTACGACAATGAGCAATTAAGGATTGGAGATTTTGTGAACGGGGCAACACGATGACCTTTATTTAAGATGAAAAATTGGAAGGGATAATATAAATCTATGCATATCTTGGTTTAGTGTGTATTAATGGGAGATATCCTTGAGCGTTTCGCTCATTAATGAAAATGATGACGGTTCTTGCATGGTGAGATTTTAGCATGAAAGGTTATTAATTACATATTAAGAAAGAAGTACGAAGGTCGTGGGGATGAGAAAGGAAAATTAAGGAGTGTCTAATTATCGAAAGCAGTCGGGCGGGCTTAAAAATAGGGTTACAAGGTACAATCTTTAGAGGTGAGGGCCTGAGGGTCAAATTGTATGTCTCAGAAATTTTTGAGTGAAAAATGCATAACACGGAAGAGGGCATGATGGGACAGTCTAGAGAGTAATTTTTATATCGCATAACTCTGGGTACTGTTTGCAGGACACAGAACAATGGAAGTGTAATCATGATCCCTCCTATCCGGGAACCTGCACTCAAAATAGTGGTTTAAGTATGGAATAGGGAAACGACTAGTCGGACTTGTTTTCACTAATATATTGAAATTTGTAATAGATATCCCATTACCTGGCGAGTTCTTTTTTGCATGTTTATGGACAAGTTCTGTGGAAATAGTCAATGTGATTGTCTCGTCGAGCCTTTTGCTTTTAATGACGGTCTATACGGTTGTTGCATGATGAACTGTTATCATTAAACCTTGGTCATTGCATACTTTGAAAGAAGTGTGAAGGTGGAGGGCACAGTAAATAGTGACTAAGAATTGGAGATTTTATGAACCCACCAATGGGCAAGTATGGAAAGCAGTCGGACAGGCTTCAAAATTAGGGTGACAATGGTTCCCCAGGAGACATGACTTCCTGAGGGTGAAATTGTATGTCTCAGAACTTGAGTGAAAAATGTGTACCACGGAAGAGGGGATGATGTGAGAGTTCAACGGTTAATTTGTATATGGCAGAAGTGTGGGATTTCTCCTCGAGCCTTTCGCTCATTAATGGAATGTTTAAGGTTCATGCATGACGAAGTGTTAGCATTAAAGCTTGCCAATTGCATATCCAGAAAGAAGTAGTAAGGTGGCGGGGACATAGAACAACAATTAATGAATGGCTAATTATCGAAAGTGGTTGGTGGCGCTTCAAAATAGGGCTACAAGATACAACCAACAGAGGTGAGGGCTTGAGGGTAAAATTGCATCTCTTGGGAGTGTTGACCGTAGAATGTGTAACAAGGAAGAGGGCATGATGGTGAATTCCTAAATACAAATTGTATAACACGAAACTCTAGGTATTGTTTACTAGTCGCGGAACATTGGAAACACAACCCTGAGCCCACCAGTCTGGGAACTCTTAATCGAAAAAGTGTCTAAGTATGGAACAGGGAAACAGTAGGCCAGAATCGATACACATTAAATGTACCACTTCATGAACATATATTCAACTTGCGGCTAAGTATTGAAAGGAATGACGGACGGTCGGGATTGTGACGGGGCATTCCAGCGAACGAATTGTATATCGCGGAACTTCAGGCACTGTTTGCAAGTCGTGGAAGATTCGAAACACAATTTTGAGCCCATCAGTGCGGGAACCCGCAATCAAAAAAGTGTCTAAGAATGGAATACGGAAACAGTAGCCTGAACTTGTTTTTGCTAATATATTGAAATTTGTAATAGCTTTCCCATTACCTGGAAAGATCTTCTTTGCATGTTTTTGGATAAGTTGTGTAGGGATAGTTAGTCCTCGAGGATTTTTCTTATTGATGACGATATTTATGGTTGTTGCATGATGAATTCTTAGTATTAAAACTTTGTTGTTTCATATTTGGAAATAAGTACGAGGATGGATGACACAAGAAATACTGACTAGGAATTGGATATTTCGTGAACCTCCCAACTCGATGATCCAAAATAGGGTGACAAGGTGTCCCTAGAAGATGTGAGGCCCCGACGGTCAAATTGTATCGCTCGAAATATTTGAATGCATAATCTGTAACATGGAAGAGGGGACGATGTGGGAGTTCGGTAGTCAATTTGTATATCGCGGAGGTCCGGGTGCTATTTGTAGGTCACAGAACAATGGAAGTTAATCTAGAGGCCAGAATAATTAATGCACATTGGGAAGGGCGCGATTGTGGCAGGGATGGAAGAGAGACATAAATGGTTTGAAACTTTTTATGAATTAAGGTAAAGTGAAGCTTGCGAGTTGGAGGAGCCCAGGGTGGAATCGTAGATCAGGGAATTTTTTGGGTGCAAGATGTATATCACGGAACAAGTGGAAAATTTTGGCTAAGTATAGAAAGGAACGGTGGTCGTTCTGAGTACTGTAAATGGAATTTTAATGTGTGTTAATGGGATATGTCCACGAAGTTTTTTGGCTTGTTAATGCCAATTGTTTCGTACCAGTGTGTTCAATTTTCACTAGTAAAACCATAATTAATGTGCATTAGGAAGGGCGTGAAGTTAGTGGGGACAGAAGGCAGCGACATATGCTTTGAAAAATTTATGAACCCTGGTAGAGTGAATCTTGTGAGTTCGAGGAGTCCACAGTGGAATTGTAGATCACAAATTTTTTAAGTGCAAGATGTATATCACAGAAAAATAAGCAGTAGAGTTCGAAAACGCAAACCCCGATAACTGTGGCCATAAAATTGGCTAAGTATGGAAAGGAACAATGGTCGGTCAGACTCGCCATGTGAGGATATAGATGGAGATGAAGATATGTCAGCCCGCCAACCCGGGAACCCACGATCATAGAAATGAGACTAGGTATATAACCAGAAAGCGATAATAGACAGGAAGAAGAAAAGGGAAAAAGGGCTAAGTATCTCACAGAACAACATCTATTGTTTGTTTATTAATGTCAATCTTTTTGAACCCCTGGTGATTTCTCACTAGTAAAATGATAAATTGCAAATCACAGAAGTTTTTTGGGTGCAAGATGTATATGAAGGAACATGGAACATAAGTGTTGGATACCGGAAACCTGGGACCCAGTGGTCAGATAATTGGCTAAGTATTGAAAGGGACTATGGTCGGTCGGGCTCATGGTGTGAAGATATAGATAAATATGAGTAGCTGCCAATCCATGAATCCGAGAAGCCATGATCATAGAAATGTGACTGAATATTCTACCACAAAGGGATAATAGAGGGGAAGAAAACAAGGAAAATTTAAAGAGAAAGTGTTTATATTTATTCCAATAGTATTTATATTAATATATATTAATAGATTATTTATGGTCCAAACATAAAGCATCTTCCAATTTGCAGCATGTTGTTCAGATCACAAATTTCATTGAAACCCATAAGCAATAGAAAGAAAAAATAAAAAATAGATACACACACACACACACACACACACACACACACACACACACACAGATATGACGTAACATTTTTTATATGCACAGATATTATCAAATAGAAGAAGTTGTAATATATGCATAATATTGAACAGGAACATGACGTCAACACCTGAGTTGACTTGTTGAAATAGATTCATTAATTCATTTTATTCGCAGGACCTTAAAGACTGAAAGAAGGACATGTCCTCCCATTTATTTCTTAAGTATAGGGTGAGCGCCATATAAGTATGGATATCACAAATTATTCTTCCATGTAAAATGTAATGAGTGAACAGGGTAGCCTTTATTTAAATCGAAGTCATGGGTAGAAGAAAGAAAAGATTTTCACCCATGTTTAACCACACACAAAAAAAGTACAAAATAAAATAAAAAACAATACTAGAGATTGGAAAACACCATACAAAAATCTCAAATATTCTATATTCAGATAAACTGGGTTACAAAATACAGCTGAGATTATTTCCCAAAATAGTTGTCTTGAAAAAGTTCAGCAGATATTCTCTGAAATTTAAATGCATTTTCCATAATGACTGTGATTGGGGCTGTCGCCGAAAAAAAAAAAAGTATGTATAATAATCAAGCTTGTAGACGGTCATTTATAGATTTCAACTTGATCATCAAATGCTTGCTTGGTAAAAACAACAAGTTGAATATCAATTTTAGGTCCTGGACTTCATTGGTGCTGGCAACTAGATCTATATTAGCTTTTTGAATAGCTTGTCTATTATAGATATGGCATGCCTGCATTAGTTGTTTATTCAACATTCCATACTTTGCTAAGTGTTAATTTCCATCTATCGTCGAAAACTTGGGGTTTAAGGTGCCTTCCTTGTAATGTTCTTGGTCATCGACATATGATACAACTTAGAGATGCGATCCATGCCCAATTCAAAGACGAGGGAGTGTTTTTATGAGACATTAGCTTTGGGGGAAAAAATCATGTTAGCCAACAAAAGCTTAGACCAAAAAAAATTCAAGTATGTTGTGATTGTTATTCTCCCTGTATTTGATCATTTGTTTGGTTGAAAGGCCTACCTGAATATTTGTATGTTGAATTTATTTGTTTTATTGTTTTATATTGGAAGGGACGTCCAAGTCACTTGCAAAATGCTCCTCTGTTGAAGTACATAGCTTCTTCTAGAAAAACAGATATGGAAAGTGTATCAAATGTTGTAGATCACATCCGAATATATCTTTCGTCATAAGGGTGGCAGACATCGCGGCCCACAAAATGGTTTGGAATATTCGGAAGTGATGCCAAATATTACTCCATGCCTGAATATACTCAGAAGGAAATTATAAAATTGGATCCTCACGAACGTGAGAAACTGTATGCGTGTTTGAATCACCATTCTAAAATTACAGAACCTTTTATGCCAAAGTTGTAACAGACTTGACAGACAACCAGTTTCTATGTCAAATATTATTGAGAAACCTCTGGATGTAGTAACAAATTTGACATAAAATCAACTTTCGATCACTATTGATACTAATGCTAAGTGTAATAATTTGTGATCCCAGGCTCGAGGTAGTTTCAGCTTCAAGGATCCACACTGGTGGTGACTCCAGGCTCCATATAGCTTCAACTTCGGACATTGGCACTGATGGTGGAAATGTGAACAGTGTTATTGACTGTAGTGTGGAAATGTGATGAACAAGAAGGGATGTCATTGTCAAAGCACTTAGACTATAGGATTGTCAGACCTACAAAGAACATCGACTTTAGTGTTTCTTTGTCACGACAACTACAATGTTTTTCTGAGTCTAGAAATTTTTGGACGTTGGGTGTCCTATGTGATAATGACCTTGACATTGGGTACATGTCAGAGATCTATTATCTAACATTGCAGTGTTAATGCAATTTCCATAGTGGATGACGACTCGATTGCATTGGCACAAGAAATATTAATTATGTGATTAATTAACATCTTTGAAGGATTTGAACCCAAAACAACACCTAAAACTTTTCGAATAGACATGAGTTAAAAAAATACATTGTTCTATATTTTGATAAATAAGAAATTGTATTTTCTATGTCTAACATTAGGTTGCACACATAAACATTTTTAAGTTAACCGAAATTAATATATAGTCAACTCAGATTCCCGGAAGAAATCAAATTCCCTAGATATAGAGCTATTTTATTTCCATCATGTTGGTTGGGATAGAAGGATCCACCACGAGGACAAAGAAAGAAGGTAGCAACAAAAGTAGATGTGAAAACACAACTTGGTGATGGAAGCATTATATGACTAGGAAGGCACTATGTCCTTATCGATTTGTGATCCTGATGAACAACGCGAGAGGCTCTTGCGGCGAGTCCATGGTGATTTATTTGATCCAGACAAGGAAATACTTCAAACATCGAGAAATTCATTTTTTTTTTGTTCAAATATCGGTTCCACTACAATAGAAGAAATGCATTCTCCTTATTCAAAGCAATGGAAACATTAGGAAGATTGATATTGGGTGGAAACAACTCTGGAATACACTACTACATCAAGGTCATTTCTAAAGAATGAAACAAAATGATTACATGAAGGTGGTAGTAAAAGGTTATTTTCAGAAACCAAATCATTACTTGAACACGCCAAACTTCTTGTAGAAAGTGGTAGTATAAAGTAATCTTGAGAAAGTGTTGCAAAATCCATAATCCAGAATTCCTTCCCACTAACTTTTCCCAGTTACATGTTGATACAGGCATTAGAATCTTTTGAGAGCGACGTTCCCTAGTTATATACCCACCTTCAAGTAGGAGGAGAATATTTGTGCAAAGAGGGGCAAGTTGTTCGACCCAGATGCAATCATATGCATAGGAATAGTGAAAACAATCTGCAGTAGCAATAGAAAGGTGATTGTATGTGGATTTTGTTACTACATCTAGATAATGGTGAACAAACTTTGATAAAGAATCTAATTTTCTGTCAAGTCTGTTACCACACCTAGAAGTTTCTCAACAAACTTTGAAATAGAAACTTTTGTAATTTTAGGATGTTGATTCAACCACCCATACAATGTCTCACATTCCTGGCGATCCAAATTTATAATCATTCTGAGTATATTCACGAATGGAGTAATATTTGGCATCATTTCTGAATATTCCAAACCATTTTGCAAGCCATGATATGTGTGAGTCCTTTGATGAAAGATGAATTCTTGTGTGGTCTGCATAATTTGATACATTTGCCAAATCTATGTTGTTGGAAGAAGATATATACTTCAATGAAAGAGCATTTTGCAGGTGACCTGAAAGTCCCTTCAAATTTCCAGTAACAAAACAGATAAGTTCAACACAAAAATCTTCAGGCAGGCCTTTCAACCAACCAAATCATTGAATACAGGGAGAATACCAATCACAAGATACTTGATTTTTTTTTTAGTGTCTAAGTTTTTGTTGGCTAACAGAGTTTTTTTTCTCTTAAAGCTGATGTCACATAAAACCATTCCCTCATCTTTCAATTGGGCCTGAATGGAATCTCTAAGTTGTCTCACATGTCGATGAGAAGGAACATTACAACGAAGTCACCTTAAAGCCCAAGTCTTCAATGATAAAGAGAAATGGGAATAAGTATTTAAAATGAACATTGGAGGATGATAGTATAATCTTCTATAAATCTTGGTTTAATTTGTTTTAATGGCAGATGACTTCGATAATTTCGCTTATTAATTCCAATATTTTTTAATATGTGTGTTGAATAGTCACTAATAACATGAGTTAACATTCCCATATGCAAGCAGATTCTCAAATATGACAACCTGTAATATATGCACAATATTAAAGAGGGACATGACGTCAAGACCTATGTGGATGACACGTTTTTGGATGGCATCATGGTAGTACAATATTTCATTGTTATTGTGATGATGCCTTAAAAACACTAAAATAATCAACACTTTTCTCCAATTCAAGATGGATGGATTTTTTCTTTATCAAATCCCATAATATTCGCCTATTAATGTGTTTTAATGGGAGATTTCCTCGAGATTTCCGCTTTTTAATGCCAATCCTTTCGAACCTATCTGGTGAGTTTTCACTATTAAAATAATAATTAATGTGCATTGGGAAGTGCGAAAGGTGTCGGGGGTGGAGGGGAGCGAAAAATGCGTTTAAAATTTTGTGAACCTGAGAGTCTGTGAACCCACGAAACTTTCAAGACTCGACAAGTATGGAAATTCGGGTCGGTCAGATAGACTCATCACAGGTAGAGTCAGGCTTGCGAGTTTGAGAAGTCCAGGGTCGAATTGTAGATCACCGAATTTTTGGGTGCAAGATGTATACCCCAAACATGAGGCACTAGAGTTTGATAATGCCTATCCGTGAACCCACGTTCATAAAATTGGCTAAGTATGCAAATGAATGGCGGTCGATCAGACTTGTGATGTGAAGATATATATGGAGATGACCATTTGTCAGTTCAACACCCCTGGAACCCGTGAGCACATAAACGTGACCAAGTATAGAACCAGAAACGCATAATAGAGGGGAAGAACAAAAGGGAAAAACAGGCAAGTTTAGAAGAGGAAAAAGAAAGGGATACAAGAACTTTATCCCTCACACAAAAAAACTTAGTCTCATAACTATGAATCCATTTAAACACATTAACTATGGGAAAAAAATTCTTAGCTATGAAATATAGTTGGAGCTCGATAAAATCTGGTTCAAGTCAAAAGAGATGTCGTTTATATCTATTGCAAAATTTTGCATATTATTTTATATTAATAGTATTTTTTGGTGGCCCAACTATAAAACCATACTCCAATTTGTGTTTTCCAAGTGGAGATGTGTTTGTGAAGAAACAAGTACGAAGAGGATTAATTACAGATGCAGAAGCTCAACTCTGCAAAGTTGAATCAAACAACAATGAGTAGCATCCAGCGAACCAACGAATTAGCATCAACTAGGCAACCAGGAATGTCGGTGAAGAACAATATTGTCCAAATTTATTGCAGACAAGATTGTATAAAAAAAATGGAGGAATATATTATAACACTCCTGTTAAGAAAACATTTCATGTTGTGAGGCCTGGTAGGTAAAAATGCAAGACTGTAAGGACTGTGCAAAGGCCTCCCACTGTGAAAACATTTAAGGAAGCTGCAATTTTGCACGGTTGGCATTCTACATATGCAATTGGAACACCTCCATAACACCCACTGACATATAAAAAAGGAAATCTAATTTTCTCTTCGCATACGAACATGTTCTGTAAGAGGATTTTGACTCAGGGATCTCCAACATTTAATTTTTTCACTTGCAAACTGGAAATAGAAAAAAAAAAAAGAATGAACATGAATGTAAATCTAGGAACTAAACCCACCCATCAATGGGGAATGAAAACAACAACAGAAACAACAATAGGCAAACAAGAAACCAATCAACAAGCAACGAGCAAGCAGCAACCAGTGAACTAGTAATGCCACCAAAGAACAATATCACCCACATTCACTACAGACAACATTGCATAAGAAAAAATAAAGGACGAAAATGTATTGCAACAGGCCTATCAAGCAATGCAGGAATGAAACCACAAAATCGAGACCTATCGGTGAATGGATAAATACAGAAGCGTAGCCCCTGGCCTGCAAATTGTAACAACAGTTCCAACTGCAGATGCATGACCCAAACCTTGCAAAGTTGAAGAAAACAAGAGCAAGAAGCAAATAACAAACCAGTGAACAAGCACCAAAAGGCCCAGCTGTAGCTGCAGGACCTTATCTCTGCAAAGTTGAATCAAACAACAATAAGGAGCATCTAGTGAACCAAGGAGAAAGCACCAACCAACCAACCAGGAATGCCTATGAAGAACTATATTGGCCAAATTCACTGCACACAATATTGTATCAAAACATTCAGAGGAAAATGTGTCATAACACATATGATAAGAAAACATTTCAGGCTGTGACGCATTTCAGGTAAACATTTAAGGCTGTGAGGACCGTCCAAAGGTCTGCCACTATGCAAAAAATTAAGAAAGGTGCAATTTTCACGGTTGGTATTTTTCAATACTGGGAGTGATCAAAATCCTCTTACAGTCCATCTTTGTATGTGATTACTATGACCAGATAAGCAGGACTGTAATGTTGTGTTCGTCTCATTCTTGATCACCAATGTTCGACACAAAACATACCTCTATCGTAGCTACAGTGACATATAGGAAAACTAAATCATATTTTCTCCTCACATACAAAGATGTTCTACAAGAGGATTTTGACTCAGGCATCCCTTGTAGTGAAATTTCTCACCTGCACACTATAAATAGCAAAGGAAGCCAAACACGACACCCGAACTCACCCATCAATGGGGAATGACAAAAGGCCAGTTCCAATCGTAGTTGCAGAATCCCAAGCGTGAAAACTGCAACAAGACCAACGGGAAAACAAGAACAACATCAACAACCAAACAAGAAATCAGTGAACAGGCAAGGAGCAAGCATGAACCAGTGAACCAGTAATGTCGTTGAAGAATAATACTTCCCATATTCACTGCAGAGAACATTGCATAAAAAACAAACGGAGGAAAATGTATTGTAACAGGCCTGCTAAGTAAACATTTAAGGTTGTGAGGCATGTTAGGTAAACATTTAAGTCTGTCTGGACTGTTGTGTAAACATTTAAGAAATAATGCAGTGTGGAAGGTCTGTTACGTATGAAAAACAAATTATTATATTATTTTTAGTTCCCTAGTTCCAACAATAGATATTATGCAAATATTTTTATGAAGTTTGAACAATAGTTATGAAGTTCAAAGAATATTTTTATGAATTTCGAACAATAGATACTATGCAAATAGTTTATGAAGTTTGAACAATAAAAAAAAAAAAATTAGTAACAATAAATGATCAAAAACTTTGGATATCCAAACATTTCAAGAAAAAAGTAAAAATTCAGAAAGACCGTATATGATCAAAAACTTTGAATATGCTAACATATAAAACATTGGGAATAATGAAGATGGAAATAAGACCTCCAATCTTTTATCCAATCAGATCATGACATATATGGTATTTTTTATTATATAAAAATCAATGTTTTTAGTTCCCTAGTTCCAACAATAGATGTTATGCAAATATTTTTAGTCAAAGGAAAAACTAATATGAAGTCAACGAATTATCGATCGCTATAGTCCCTCTACGCCTTCGGCGGGGATTTATAAGATTCAAAAAGTTGAAGTGATTCAACTTTCTTGACTCTTTGTCTTCTTTGAATAGTCAAACATTTAATTACTTTTATCCTTTTGTTTGTCCACGTAATTTTTCCATGCATTAGATATATTTTCTAATTCAAAAGAACTAGGGAAATGATGATGTTCAAAGAGTGTGTAGATTATACACCATCCATGTTGGAGTTCCCCATTCCCTTTGTTTATTTTAGAGATAGACATATAGAGAACTTATTTTTCTTTCATTGGTGTTTCAATGCATCTTTTTACAACATCTTTGATTCTACATGATAGCTTCTCTAGGAATTATCATTTATCTTTGTGAACTATCAAATAAGGACATCATGTCAAAATACAATACAAAAGGGTTTCTTGTTTTAAATATGGATAGCTTGCATTCTTCAACCACCTCCAATGCATCATCAAAGTATTTCTTGGAATCTTTAAGCAATTCTTTGATATCCTTAATGATTTTTTTGTCATTGTCTTTCTAACAGTTATTGTTGGTGCCCATCTAATCAATCTTATTTACTTGTAAGTGAGGTATAATTAATGTGGTTGTTGATAAATTGTTGTTTTCGAGGGACCAAATAATCCAAACATTTATAGTACCTTTGGGCATAGTCAAATTATTTTTCAAGTTAGGGTGCTAGTGTTGTTTCTCCATCAAAGACTTCTTTCATTTCAAACACAACTTTGCAGAAGTTGACATGTATTCAGGAAAATCATCTTTGGAGTTCTAATGCAAATTCATTGAAATTTCAACTTGGTTTATCAACAAAGAATTTTCTTGTTTCCTTCCCCTTTATCTCTTTTGTCATTTTAAGGACTTCAAACTCATTTACTTGGCCAATTTCTACTACTGAGATAGTCATTGCTATTGAGTCCATACTCCTCACATCATGGTCTTAATTGATCCATAAATAGTGGGCCTATGTCCTATTCATCTCATCATCATAGATGCTTACTATGGACTACATTGTAATGTCTATATGATTTATAAACCATATGGGATTATGCTTCTTCCATATGGATTCAATACTGAAAAGGAGAACTATGTTTTTTATATGGTTTCAATACTTGTATTGTTTGTTCTATTGTCTTTTAAAGTCAATACTATTTCCAATGCATCATGACTTTGTCTCTAAAGTTCTTCCCTGCCCAAAAAAGACAATTCACTTTGTATATATTAGTGTTACTCAACATTCTTCCTACTTAAATGTCAAACCCAACATTTTAATTTTGTAATGCTAGCTATACAATGCACTCTTGTCCACTATTATGATCAAATAGAATCCTCCATTTATTAAAATAATAATAATAATCTAATTTTAAGGTCACACCCAAGATAGACACCAAATTGGTCTATGCGACCCCCTTTTTGTGGGACAAAGGACCCACTCCATACAACGATTTGACTGCTAAATTTTACATAGATGTACATACCCTACCCCCATCTGGATTTGAACCTGTGACCTTATAAGAGGAAACACATGCTATTAAGAGAAAGAACAATAATTAATAACATGTCCCATACAAGAGAAAAAATTAAAAACTCTTCTTGACATATTTTCTCATCAAAGTAGTCACGCCATACCTTCAAGCATTATCATGAGAGAAAGCACTTTTTGTCATCATTTACCATATGCCAATATGTCAAAGACATATATGTGTGCATGCAAGCACTATAAAGAGTCAACAAATGCATAGATGGGAGATCACTTTGTATGAATGCATTGGACATTATTGGCTTGGAATACTACAAAAGATGATTGAAGGTATAATCCATTGCCCACAACTTGAGAATAGTTTGGTTGTAGGTAAGAAACACTCATTATTGAGAGCAATGGATCATGGGTAATTATCCCAACCATTCTATCACAGAATTCACTAAGTGGTGCATGTGAATGCACAATGGATAAGACACACCTCATACTAGTGATCAAACCAATTGGAAATAGTGTTGTAGGTGCAAGTCCAACAAGTTATTAACATGATTATCAATCAACAAATAGATCGAATTGTCAATCAGACTATTACATATAGTTTACCAGAACCAAAATGTTGTTCTTATTATAGGAATATGGTTAAATAGTGAGCCAAAAATACATCAAACTTGTCAAAAACTCATAATGGTTTTTGACAATGTGGGGAATTAATTAACCTAGAAGTAAGCATACATACATAAAATCAAAAAACCTCTAGTAATTACGTAGCAAACCACAATCAATAATTTAAACATAGACATAGAGATTTACCTTGAAAACCCAAATGAGAAAACTCACATCAAATGGCTTTGCTTAGCCTTTTTTCTTAGCAATTTCAAAATCACAATGATATTTTAGCTCTCTAAAGCACTAAGATTACAAACTCAAAGAATAATTCTTGATGTAATCTCTATTTTCTCTACCAGATAACCCCTCTCCAACATTATGCAAAGGTTTATAGGTTAAATTAGCTCGTTGGGAGAAATTGGAAGGCCAATCACCCCATAGTATTTAGCTTCCTAACTCTAGTGCTCTTCCTCCTCTGGCTTTGTTGGTAGTGCTTCAGCTCATGGTTCCTTTTTCTTGTATTTTTTCTTTCTTTCAATTCTTTTAATATTTAATTGTTTTGTGCTTTCCATGGGTATGTAGAAATTTGGATGCGAGTGATAGAAAATTAGACAAGTGTGGGGCCCTTCACATTGTCAACCACTCCTCTGGATTTGCATTAATCTCCTAGCCTTAAGCTTCCTCTGTAGCCAATATTCTTCATTGCTAATCCATTAAAACCATTCAATTTTTGTCTAGATCTAGCTTTGGATCAGTTGTGGTCTCAATTATGACTTGATTGGTGCTATTTTTCCTCATCGTGTGTGAATATATGACCACTTTCTTCTTCTTTTTATCAAAGGTGAGAATTTCTAAGCATGTTACTTTGTCATCGCCTTTAGAAGGATGCTTCGCTTCAAGATACTACCGAAAGTTGGGATTATCTTGATTGAGGTTGTAGAATTATTCTATCATCCTTTACACCATGTCAATGTCTATCTTGAGAGTCTCCTTGGAGTTGGATCATTGTTCTTATTTCTCTTTGGGTTGTGAAGTGGATGTCTATAGAATCTCTTATTGTTTCCTCCTTGATTTTGAAAGGTCAATCTCTATTTTTTCATGGTGATCAAATCCATGTTTGTCTTGGACCTATCAACCTTCAACTTGTGAGTCTTCAACCTATGACAATGGTCTATTGAGTGAGAGGTGGAAGTTTGTGTCTTGTCTATATTCATAGCATCCATTACGATAATGTCTAAAGGTACTTTATTTTCTTTCTTCACTTTTGGGGCATTCTTGTTTTCGATCTTGCTCATAGATTAGTACCCTTCTTTTAAATTATTCTTCAAAATATTTTTCATCATAGTAAGCCCAATGTATACCCATTGTAGTTTTATGTTTCCCAACCACTCGGACCTTCGTGTGGATCATGCATTTTGAAGTGTTCTTCTCTGAGCCTATATTTGTATATTTCCCTTGCTTCCATTTGTGCAAACATGATGTTGGGAAATCCACACATTGACTGATAGGAACATAAAATTTCAATCATTTTAACTACGACGTTTGAATTCAACAAGACAAAATATTTTATTTGTAGAACACTTGCAAATGTGTGTGAACAAGATGTTGCAATCCTATTTTTGCTAATTTTCGCCTAGAAAAAAACAATGATAAGAGCATCTACTAATATGAAATTACTTCAAGATCTTCATGCCACACTTTATCAATCAAATGTAGTGAATCAATAAGAAAAAAATATATATTGATACAAGTCAAGTTGTTTCCTTTCTAAATACTTTTTTCAAAATGTCTTTGAAGATAAATCCAAGAGAAGAACTGTACTTCAAATAACAAATGAATTCAAATCAAAATTCTTTATTTACCTAAAAATAACAAAAAAATTGATTTGGTGTATTTTTCCAAAAAAAAAAAAAAAATTAGTGAAATACCACAAATTCAAAACTTGCATAATAGGACTCACAAAACACCTAAGATACCAATGACAGGTTACAAATGTAATCGATACTTTAGAGGTGAAAATAAAGTTTGTAAGCTTGATCATGAGAAACTAATTGAGAGTTTCAATTAAATTGCAAGAGACATTTGTTAAGGCCATGCCATGATCATGAGTGTTAGGATAAAAGTCATGATCACATCCCCAAATTCCTATAAAGGAAAGAATTACAATGAAAAACTTACTAATATTAAAGTATCTAAAATCTTTACTAGGCTAACAAACAAAAAAGACCTGAAGCTATGGGAATCTAGGAAACCAACCACAAATATGAACAATTTGTTAGAATTATCCCTAAATATATTGCAAAAATATTTCACAAGCTATAAATGATTATTTCCCTTAGGTTGGTTAGCCAAACCTAAGACAAATCAAATATCTAAGCTATCATTTTCCCAATTAAATTTGATTTCAAGTGAAACACAGGTAGGAAGAAATATTAAACAAGAAGAGAACCTATTGTAATGTCTTGCAGTCCTATCTTTGAATCACTAGTCACATGATCAGGGGGAGAGATAATCCAATGACTCCAAACTCCAAGATACCTTCACACATAAACATATAACAACTTAATCAATCTAACGACACCAAAATGTTTATTCAAATGTAAAATAACTAACTACTTGAATGAACTAAAATGAATTCAAATTTATCAATTTAACAACTATTAATTATTAAAATGTAAATTCAACACACATGTTTTAGACACAAAATATTGTGGGGAAGTGGGGAGGGAGAGAAGAGAGATCTCAATTATTGCATAAAAGATAATTAGAAGCATTATACCTACGAAGTGTGAGTGGATGCCCTCCTTTCCAATGCAGAAGTTCATCTTCATTTATTTCCCTTTGACCTCAACCCTTCCAAGCTACAATAACCTCACATGGATTTGAATAAGAAAATTAGATGTTGAATTCTAAAGCCCTAACTCACAAGGAGGAGATTTTTGGCAGTTTAATCTTACCAAACATTGAAGGTACTCTCTCTCCCCTTTACTTCCTATTTATATGGAGAAAGGTGGTTTTGGGACAGAAGTATTTTCTTGGTTGGGACTGAAGTGTAGCCATACAAGTGCCATCATCATATTCACCCCACTTTGAACTTAAAAATCTTGATATGTTATATATTTTCCCTTAAATATAGGGATGATCATGACATTTGAGCCCTTGTGAATTGATCAAACTATAAAATACCTCCTTGACCATATATGTACCTTCACATCCATTCATTATCAATCCATGGTTACACCAGCAACTCTAGTAGAGGAGACAATGACCTCCATGATGACCAATTAAGGATTGGTCATCGTGATATCCCTTCATTGTCAAAACCAAAATTTTGTGTGTGTTTTGTAGATCAATTGAAGGAGTAGGGAGTATGGATGACAACACATGATTTATCCAAATGTCACATTAATCTCATTAAATGCTAACGACCAAAGCCTATATCCTTAGGCTTTTCAATTCAAATTATCATTGTGAATGATAGGTTATTATGTCTTTTAAGTTTTGAGGCCTAGTGCCACATGGAAGTGGTTGATTGGTCCACATATGCGCTAGCAAGGATGTATAATCTTCCAAATGTCTCATTATTTGTTGAAGTGTGTCCCTTCTTTGGCATGTTGTGGTGTTCTTTATTGGTAAATTGGAAGAGGTAGTGGAGAGATAACTGATTTTACCTAGATTTGTTGTAGAGATGACAGATTGCAACAACAATAGCCAAATAAAAAAACATAAAAACACAAAATGTTATCCCTTTATTTATGAGAGCAATGTTCACTTTCCTTTCCAAGGGGGAAGCCTCCAATTAATCATAGTTTTGATTGCAATATACTTCACAAGAAATCTCATTACATTGCATCTACTTCTTTATATAGTTCTATCTACCCCTAAGAGAATTCTAGAGAAGGAAGTTTCTATTTGGAAGGACCTTCTAGTAAGCCCTCCTACAATAGTTTCTTTCACACTATTATGTGGGCCTTATTTACTAGAGATGGCCTCCATAGATAGAAACATATTTATTTACTTAGGGGGTTAGGGTAGGACCCTAACACATGCTCGATAGATGCTCTACATTTTCTCGATGACATGGTTATTCCCTTGCTTGGTAGTTAAGAAATACCCCTAGTTCTATATCTTATCAACACTAAGACATTGAGAAATGGATGCTTACTTGATTCCCCTATATTCTCTCTTTTATCCTCCACGTCAATGCTCGGTGGAAGAATGCTTCCTTAGTTGGTAAGTTTGGATTTCCTTACTCGACGGTTCATGATCAACCTCCCTTTCTTGCTTATAGGGCATGTGGCTATCCGGCACAAGGTTATTTTCTTGATGGTCGTCAACTTAACTAATCCTTCATATTTGTGGTTGAGTCTATCCTTTGTGTGTTTGAGCCTTGTATGCTATGTTCACTAATTTGAGAAGATACACTATTCCTCACTTGTTGAGATATAGATTTCCAATGCTCATGAAGAAAATGTGTTAAGAAAATCATCTTTGCTTGGTATCTCATGCTTGATCCTTTTCCCTTTTTCTTTGTTCTTTGTGGACCCATTTCTCTTCATTCAATGATGAAACCTCCACCTTTTATTGATGGAATAAAGAGAGTTGATGTATTCCATCCTTGAGCAAAAGTTATGTACATTGAGCAAATAAAGGCATCAAATGCAGATCCTTTGCTCGATATCTTTGTACTTAGTCAAATTTCAATGTGTTTTTCCTTATTTAACCCTTTATTCATTGGATGGTTCTTAGTCTACAACTTTCTTGAAAACAATAACCTGCCATAGATTTGAACACCATGAAGTCCTTCTTTCTACTATGTTAGTTAAAGTGTCCATCATCACTTGAATTATATCCTACCCTAGTGTCAACTGACCCTAATAAAGTTAATGGTCAATGAACATACCTTCTTTTTGTGCATTGTTCTTGAGAAAAAGATCAACTAACAATACTTTTTTGAAAGTTGTGATATGAATATGAAGGTGCATTTTTGGGCATTAGCACTTCCTATCCCATCTAATGCACTAACCTACCTAACCATCAACGTACCAACTAACCTACCTAACCTTCTAATTCACTAACCCAACTAACCTACTAATCAACTACCCTAGATAACCTATCCTAACCCACTAACCTAATTTAACCTACCAAAAACTAACATGCATAACATGCATAACTCACATAATCTACTATACCATATGCTACCAAACGATAATCCACCTAACGAGATTGAAAAAGAAGACACCCAAAAAAAAAAAAAAAACAATGTGCATCTCATTTTTCTAATTTATACCAAAAAGACATGAAAAAAAGTTTAATAAGACCACATATTGCATTAGTATCACCTATTATTCGAACTCCAATGGATTGGGTATAACACCAATTAATATTGTTATAGTATTTTTAATTTCATGCAAAAATAAAACGGAAACGCAGTGTTGCATAACGTATACGCTACCCTCGGGTCTTTTGTCTGTCGCCTCTCTCCCAACCGAACTATACCCACATATGGCTCGTTCCCTAATTATCTTCAAAATCAAAAGATATATTATTACACGTTATAAATGCTTTCAATGCGAGTTGAACTCATGACCTCCCACTTACTAAACGGGTGCTCTAACCAACTGAGCTATGAAAGCAGTTGATTTCTCATAGGGTTCAAAATGTTTGAAATGATAGCAAGACCATCCAATCAATCCAACCATCGTAATTACACCGAAGTTGAAACTAGCAATAAGGCTAAACCTAGATATATAGAATCTGAATCCAAGATATATGGATCAACATTGAATGGGAGGGAAATTTTAAAATATTAATTTTAAACTATCATGATGTGGATGTCATATAAAATGGGAACTAAAATTTAAAAATATCAAACTTTATTTTAAAATGATTTTTATTTTTTATTTTTTATAATAAATATTTTTAAAAATATGCAAATAATATTTTAATATTAATGTTTTTTACATTAATTTCACATAAAATTTATTTTTATAAATTACTTATGATAACTCGTTTTTAAAAGTATAAGTTTAAATTCCTCCTAAATTGATGTCTACCCACACCACTTTTATCTTCACTATGAGTCTTACTCTACTACTACTGTCTCTCGTATATAGTGTTCAAATCTCATCACTTATATGTTTGCCACTTCATCTTCACGTCCATGGTGTTTTTATGGTTGTGAACCATTTGTAGGTTTCATTGAAGTGATCTTGTCTCACATAAAGGGTCAATCACTTGGCTTTTCATTGGCATTCAAGAAAGGATGAAGGGTGTAAATGGCAATGAACCATAATAAGCACAAAATCTTTATAACAACTTTAACAAGTATGATTTCGTTCAGGCAAGGTGTCTTTCACCTAAGGGTGGATCTATTGCAACTGCCCATTGAGTTCAAAATATTAGTTACTTTGTTTATGTTTGGTTTGATTGGTTTCATTCAGGTTCTCATGGGTTTATGCTCTAAACTTATTTGGGTTTTGATGGGGTTTTGTTGAGGTGATTTGTGCTATGATGGGTTTATGGTGACTATGATAGAGGGTTAAGGAACACTACAAGTGGTATTGGAGCTCTTTCTTGAGCCAAAAAAGGGAATATTTTTTTTTTTCATTTTGTAGATTTTATCAAGAGAAAAAATTGAAACACAACTAAGTAATACAGATAATATAATTGCAATAACCAATACACGAGACATTGATATGGAAAATGTAAAAGATACTGTTGTATTAAGATAATCCGAAGAAGAAAACAATGTTCACTTGCTTCTTAAGGTGGGGCAACCTTTCATAAAGAAGAACTCCAAATACAATAAGCTCCAAAGAAACACATGTCTTCAAAAAATATCAAACATTCAAATGATAAACAACACAAGAATATAGAAAAGAATCCTTAAGGTAGGGTAACACCATCAAATACTCCTTATGGAAGGAATTGTTCCACAAGCCATGCTTGCTATAGGAATCAACATCCAACATATCTACAATACAATAATACTCATATGGGTGGGTACAAGCTAATGATGGTCTCTCATGACACATTATTTGCAATGCAAACATGGAAAAACAACAATCCATTAATTTTGAGGGATTATTCAAGGTACTTTTACAATGAATTTGAATATGATTTAAAAAATGAAATGTAGGAAATTGAATTAACTTTCCAAATATATAAATTTTATTTATAGAATTTGTGAATAACTATGTGAAATTTGATTTTTTCTAACAATGGTATGCTATTATTCAAGCAAAATATAATGTATAAGTTTTCTTTAGTGTAGGTGTTAA
>JZKD02S1533197.1:141168-152216 GCA_000966675.3 Picea glauca
GATAGAGAGACTTATAGAGAATTAGAGAGAGTTAGGGAGAGAGAGGTGTTAGCACTCTGTAAATTTGTCTGGCTGATAAAATAAATGACAGAGGTAACCTACAAACCAACTTTAGAGTTGGGTACTAGCATGCTCAGCTCAGAGAGGGCTCTCTCTTGTCACTTGGTATTTATTTGACAATAAATGGCTAGGTTTTTTTGTTTTGGGGTTTTTTTTATAATTTTTCTGACAAGGAAGGGGAGGGACACTTAGGGATATGGAGTCAAACTTATGAAAATGAATGGAAGCACTGATTGGTCTTTAGAACTTTCCAGAGGATAAAGGCTAAATGAGGCAATAAATATGAGTTATAATTTATAAATTTGCAGAGTGTAGGAAGAAAAGAAGACATATAACTGCATCAAAGCATTAAATAAATGAATTATGAATTAGTTAGGAAGAATTTAATACAATTTAAATTTCTTCAGCCGAGAGCATCACAAGATGAATTACGGGCCTTTGACTATCAGTTTGTGAGGAGCTTGTTGTATTTGGATGTTTTTCAAAGATTCATCCACTTGTTGTGTTTGAGTTGGTCGCAAGATCGCTTCCATATCAACATAGACTTCTAGGTTTATCAGTTTATCAAAACCCTCAACATGTTCATGCTCATAAGAGGATTGTTTGTTCACCAATCTCCTCTTGGATATGATTTGGTGTGGATCATATCTTCTTCCCTCTAGTTGTGCAAAACCAAATTCTTTGAGATTTTCTTGAATTTGACATAAGCATGATCTATTTTTGACAATGAAGGGGCCAATGATAAAAGAGAATTTGAGGTTGGAGGCTTTGTGAAATTTCAGGAAATGCTTTTCCTCAGATATAATTCTCTGCCTGATGAATTCAAGAGAAACGATTCTAGCGGTTAGAAAAATAGGAAATAGATAGGGGGATTCATGACAAACATAAACCCAGATCATTGTTGAATGCATGATCAGTACCCAGTCCCCCACTCTGTTTTCTAGATTTGGTTGCAGATAGCTTCTCATCTCATCCAAAACTCTAGGTAGGATGGTGTTGAAAATCAAAATGTAAACCCTGGACATGACTTTGTTGATGAAGATGAGCAAATAATCCTCTTACATTCAGTTGATATGAATTTTTCTTCAGGAAATTCTCTCTTATTGGTTTCCATTAAAATCTTTAGCAAATAGGTGTAATATCTGAAATGCCTTAGAGAGTGAAAATTCACTAGTTGTTTATGGATATTATCAGCTATGAATTGATTAAAATGGATACGGATTGGCTGAACAAACTCTGAATTGAAAAATACCAATAGGAAACCGAGCATGACTTTGACCACATGTTTGTCATTATCTATATCTAAGACTTGACTCAAAATGTAACAAACCCATTGAACTTCAATAACCATTATACTCACATTCATTGGCAAAGATAGACTCTCTAAAAAATGTTATGGTTTGACAATTTTTTGTAAAAACAAAGCTTGGACTTCTGATGGACATTCTCTGTATACCCTAATTGGCTTTTCTTCATTGAAAGGTTTAGACACTACGGAGAAAGACTTTGGTATACTGAGGGCATATTGAATTGACAGACTCTCTACCCTACACATGACCTTAGATCATTGTTTATTAACGACGACCTTTTCTCCATGCGAATTTGTTCGGCACACCAACCTATAAATTCGGGAAAAGGGAAAGCAATTTTGACAGCATACGGGACTGTGGAGACCTGGACTACTTCAAGGAATGGTATATTCCTTCCTACATTATTGAACAAGTTTCTTCTAGACACAAAGATGGGTGAAATGGTGATTTTGGTATCAAAGACGTCTGAATCTCGGTCAATTAGGGATTCTTCATTCACCACAAGGTCTTGTTCTATTACTAAAGCTATGATAGGATCCATGTCCGTGACGAAAAATACCTAGATATGAGTGGAAATGGCATGCATTTGGCACACTGTTGAGATGTAGTGGAATGAGGGTGGTCGCGCCAAGTTTCAAATGGTCTAGTGTTCAAAATGGAAATAAAATAAATAACTAATGCACTTTCATACCTTTTCCAAATTTCGGGGGCATGAGGAAGTGGTTTGGGGCAACCCGCTTTTCACCGTGAAATGCTCCTTGTGGTGCCACATAGTCCTGACCGAAAACCATGGTTTAGATTTCAGTCGGCTTTCTAGAATTATCCTCCGCGCATCTTCTCCCCCCGAAATGATCCTCGATCATTGATCTGGAGAGCTCGTGATCTGTGACGTATCGGGTCCCATCGCCTTAGCAACTGCACCATGTTTAGCCTCTTTCTTCCAAATTTAGCCCCTTCCCTAGTTTATTTGGCCTCCAAACGAATTTAGCACCTTGCTAAGTCCTAAAATCTCGATTTCACATAAAATTTTAATGGTGATAACATGGGCTCCAACTGGGGATGTTATCCTCCCAGCGAGGTAGAAAAGAACGACAGACCAAGTTCCTACCCATTGGGATTTATTTTACTCCTGCAACTAAATCTATCAACATCTTATTCACAAAACTCAAATTATACTCAGCATAACTTATGGCCTTTGCTTTAGGATTCAATTTTTGTTGATTTGATTTTGATTGCTTCAACTGAAAAACAAAAATGATTATGTACAATGAATGGAAAGGGTAAAAATTCCTTTAAGCGAGATAATGCTTGAGAAACCTGCCATTCACAAGTCCTCCACCAATGAGATCTCCATTGTGTTCCTGTAGCAGATAGGATTTATTTCCATGGTATGCCACAATTCTGAAAGGTCCCAGCCACAGATGGTCAAATTTCCCATGTTTTCCTTTGTCTTCATTCATGGCATCCCATTTCAACACCAAATCCCCTACTTTGAAATCATATTCCTTAGTATTCATGTCAAAAGCCTTTTTAATTCTGTCTTGGTGTAATTGCAAGTTGTTGAAGGCTTTATCCCTTGTTTGTTGGACATTGATTAGTTCATTTGTCCTCCTTTGAGTGGCATCTGATTCAATGTCTTTCTCCTGTAACAATCTCATCACTGGAAATCCTAATGAAGTAGGAAATATCACCTATGTGCCATACACAATGTGGAAGGGTGAAGTGGCGATAAACCTTTTAGTAGTGATCCTGTTAGCCCGCGGTGCATGGATAAGCTTCTTGTGCCAAGCCTTTTTGTTATCTTGTAGCAATTTTTTGATAATTTTGGCCAAGCTTTTATTAGATGACTCATCCAACCCATTACCTTGAGGGTAATGAGATGTGGAATGGCCAAGAGTTATATTGTAATCACTAAAAAAATTTCCAATCTTATTGGACTTAAATGTTGATGCATTGTCTGTAATGATTTTGATTGAACAACCAAACCTAGACAAATTATTGTTCTCCAAGAAATGAATGATAACAGTATTTGTGGCTTGCCTTGTGGGAATTGCTTCAATCCACTTGGTGAAATAATTTGTGGTTGTCAGTATCCACTTGTGATGAGATAAGGACTACGGATGAATTTATCTTATGAAATCAAGGCCTCATTGTCTAAAAGGTGATTCAACAGAGATAGGCTTTAGGGGAAAAGGATGCAATTTTCTCTTTCCATAAAAAATTTGGCATTCATGACAGCTTGAAACTTCTTTGAAAACAACAGAAAAAATGTTAGGCTAGTAGAAACCAACCCTCAATATCTTGTGCACAGTAGTTTTCCATTAATGGTTCCCTCCAAAGTCACCTTTACGAAACTCTCTGATGGCCTTTTCTACTTTTCCCTTCAGCAAACAACTCAGCAAGATTCCTCCTGGATCCTTCCAATACAAATATTGATTTAAAATACAAAACTTTGTTGTTTTTAGCTTCAAAAACCTAGCCTTAGTTTTTCTCAATTCAAGAGGATCCTGCAGATTTCTAAACACATAAATAATGTCAACATACCATGGGGAGTTAAGGAATTTTTGGGATACCCGAGGGGCCTTTTATTCTTCTGAATATGTTGATAAATCAACAATGACATTAATTCCCAAGAGCTCACAATTTGTTTGTGTCATCAGCTTTGCAAGTCCCCTCCCCTTGATCAATTTGGTAGGTTTGATCTCAAGGTCATACTCCAACAACACAACTATACACTTGCCCCTTCTTCCCTCAGGATCAGGCTGAGTTAAGATATCCTTCACAGAATTGCTAGGCAAATAAGAAATGGTATGAGAATGCAAGATATAAACTATAAAATATTTCAAGGCCTTGACCAGTGCATATGCATGCTTCTCCATGATATCATACTTCAATGGGGAATCCCTCAATGTCCTACTATAGTATGCTATAGGCCTCTCAAAATTTTGTTCATGTTTTTGTGACAAGACACCAGCAATGGTGTGCTTTGAGGAAAAAGAAAACAATATAAAGTCTTTTGCAAAGTTTGGATTAGCCAGCACTGGGGCCTTGGTCAATGCCACTTTAATGTCTTCAAAGGATTTTTTGTCTTTAGGGTTCCACTTTATCTCACTTCCTTTATTGAGCATGTTAGTGATATGCTTTATGATTTCAACCAGGTTAGGGATGAATCTTCTCATAAAGTTTACTTTCCCCATGAAAGATTGCACTTCGTTTTTGCTTCTAGGTGTGCCAATTTTAAGAATTCCCTCAACTCTGTTGGGATCTATCTTTATTCCCTCCTTTGAAATAATGTGACCAAGCAACTTCCCCTCTTCCATGCCAAAATTAGACTTCTTGGGGTTCAATGAAATTCCAAACTTTCTACACTTTTAAAAAGTCCTCATTAGATGCTTAAGATGTTCTTTATCAGAAACTGAATATACAGTGATATCATCTAAGTAAATACAAATAAATTTATGTTTCTCATCAGTAAAAGCTATATCCATAGCCCTTTGAAATGTTTCTCCTAAATTCATGAGCCCAAAAGGCATCTTGGCATACATGAAGGTTCCCCCTGGTGTTTTGAAGGCTATCTTTTCATGATCATTAGGGTGTACCATGATTTGATTGTACCCAGAGAAACCATCCAGCATTGATATTTTTTGAGAACCAACAACTTTATGTAGAATGTGATCCATATTAGGCAATGGGTAATTGTCCTTGAGAGATACCTTGTTCATATTTCTAAAGTCTACACATAATCTTATCTCTCCACTCTTCTTTCTGACAGGTACCAAATTTTCCACCCACTTAGAAAATCCCAGAGACACTATGATCTTGGCTTCAAACAACTTATTTATCTTCTTTTCAATTAGGGGTAGAAGCAAAGGATTAATTATTCTTAATTTCTATTTGAAAGGTTTATGATCCTATTTGATTGGAATCACATGTGGAATCACCTTGGTATCATACACTTTCAGATCTTCATAACTCCAGGAAAAAACATCAGGAAAATCTTTCATTAAATTGATATATATTTTCTTGACCTCTGGGTTAAGTGTCTTGGATAGCTTGATAATCTTGGGATCCTCCTGAGTCCCAATGTTGCAATCTTCAACATCTCCCTCATTTGCAGTAATTTTAGGACTCTTGGCCACATCATTGTTGTCAAAGAGTTTTTCTAATGGGACCATGCCTTTGGGCATGATGTTATTTTTTAGTTGCATTATATCCTTACCAACAATCTGATTCTTGAAATATCCATCATTTGTGAACATAGCTGCATCTTCTTCTTCACCACAATATTCCTCATCAATATTTAAATTTTCAAATTCACCCTCCATCTTCAGGAAACTTTCTATTTGTTTGTCATGTTCGAAAACTTGCCAGTACTTAATGTTATCAGGCACTATTGGTCTGTGCTTGACCTCAATCTCATATCTTTTGTTAGGAAAAATTGGTATTTTGAAAATTGAAGCTGAGATAGCTAGGGAATCAACAATATGATTCTGCCCCCTTGGAATCACTGAAAGATTATACTCTGTAAATTATTCAAGAAGACCAAGCACTATTTTCCTATAGGATCTTAATCTAGGATGCGTTGCTTGATATATACCCTTTATCTGATTTATAATCAACTTAGAATCCCCATGTACAACTATCCTCTTAGCACCAGTTATTTCAAAGTTTTCAATTCCAACACTAATGCCTCATATTCAACCATGTTATTTGTGAAATCAAAAGAAATATTATAAGAACAAAGTTTAATACTTGATTTAGAGAGGTTAATCCACACACCAGTCCCTGCTCCTTCTTTGCTGATAGCTCCATCAAAGCTCATATTCCACATTTATTTTTCTTCTTTGTTTTGTTGATATGAAAATTTCTCTGTTTGTTTATCAAGTTTTTATTTGATAGCCATATCAGTCTCTTGCACCTTCTCTTCAAAACTCAAATCATTAAAGAAAATGGAAGAACCGATCTCAGTCTCCACATAGTAAATGGGATGGTTGTTCGACTGGGATTTGTTAATGACCGTGTATTTGATAAAAACTTCCATGTATAACCTCCTATCTTGACCAAAACTAGGGATAATGGCATATGACATATCCATTTGCAAATTCCCTTTCAACTTTGCAGCCCATGACCTAGATAACAACATGCCAAATTTAGGAGGAATGTCAACAACTACCACATCCATGACCATATTTTTTGCTGGAATTTGAGACAAAGATACCACCAGATCTTTGATTAGGCCCAAGCACTTCACCTTCCTTGAATCAAAGGATGAAATATCTTTGTAAGGCCTTGTAGTGTCTAGGCCCAATTGTTCCATGACCATCGTGGGCATCATATTATGGGATTCCCATGAATCCAATATAACATTGTGCAAAGTCATATCATGAATCTTCAGACTGAAATAGAAAGGAGGGACCTCATCAACCTCACGATTCTCCTCTACACGTGGGCCAAACAAGATGGAAGAATGATCATCTTGTATATTCAAAGTTTCAGAAGTTTCTTCCATCTTGAGCATCTTGATGATCTGACTTCTATATTCACTATTCTTTATCAGCTCATTGAATGGAACAAATATTTTAATTTTGGCCATCTCACTTTCAAATTTAATGGAAGAAGAGGGTTTTTCTACCTCTTTGATGATTGTCTCCTTTCTTGTTTCAGGTACTTTCTTTGGAGGTTCTTCCTTCTTCTTTCCTTTCTCCACAACATCCTTTGCAACAGAGTCCTTCTTAGGATGACTTGAAGACGGTGTATTATTTTGAGATTCTTTGGTAGGATTTCCCTTTGGAGGATTTGCAAGTACCTTTTTGTTTCGAAGATTATATTGTTTCTATAATTGCATGATGGCATTTTGCAGCCCTGTGTGGTAATCTTCCTTTTCCACTACAACCTTTCATCATCCTCCTACATGAATATTTCATTTGCATCCATGAACTGGTCATGTTCTTATTTAGTCAAAAACACCTATGTTTCATTACCATCACAGTAATGCATGTTGTCTTCAAAAGTTCCATCAAAATTTTCATTTACATAATTATTTTGAAAAGGAAGTCTTATTAGTTAATCACCTTGGTTCCTCCGATCTCTTTTTCTTATTTGTGGAACTGTTGGTCTCCTTTGGTTTCTAGGTGGAACATCAAAATTTTCTCTAGTGTTAGGGTTATTATCTAAAGACATCCTCTCCATGAGTTTCTCCATGGTCTTCATTATCATTTCAAGCCTCGCTTTTGATGACTGTGAGGTTGAAGGTTGTGTCTTATCTTGAACCATGTTCATGTCCCTGTTAGTATTATATTTGATCTTTCCTGAAGCCATTAAATTTACTTCAACTTCTATTACATCACTCATCATATCATCTAGTGAAGTGGATCTTATTTCCCTTAACAACAAAGAAAAATCACTTTCAAAGGAATCAACATATATAAGTTGAGCAACTCTGGGAGGAGGCTTTACTTCAGGAGGAGTTGAGTTGTAAACTTTGATAAATCTAGCTAAAAACTCTTGGACTATTTCATCAGGTTACCTTGTCATGTTTTTATATTGGGTTAGCAATTGAAGGGGTTTTTTCTTGTCACCCCACTTTGCAACAAAACTCGTTTCACAGGCTTCAAAATTTTGGATACTTGCTGGTGGGAGAGATCTGAACCATTTTATGACTTCTCCTACAAGACTTTGTGCAAACAACCTCATTTTTGCATCTTCAAAATCTACTTCTTCTAGGTCTATAAAATCATTGAACCAGTCTAAGTGTTTTTGGGCTGACACATCGCCTTCAACATCATACAACTTAATCCTTTGATTATATTCCTAGGGCATATCATGTAACTAAGAAGGTAGAACAAGAGGGGGAAACCTAGCTTCCATGGTTGCAGTAAGAACTTGAAGTGGTTGTTGGTTCTGAGTATGAATCACAAGAGGTTTAGTAGAGGCAACTAAAATTAAATCTTGGAACCTCTTCTCATCAAAGATGATCTTGCTCAAACAAGACTTGGATTTAGTTCAGAACAGAGTTTGCTCAAATTTCAAATCAAAATCAAGGTCTTCAATGCTTTTCACTCCATCTTTGGGCAAGGATAGACATATATATAGACACAAAATTGGGCTTATTGTATTTTCTTTTCTTTTGTGTACAATTTTCTCAGGGTCAGACACAAGCATTACTACTTCTAGGTCTGGATTTCTCCTGGTATGAATTCTCTTGGGAGCCAGAATTTCTAGCTCAAACTACTTTATGCTACTGGAATCTTTATAATGGAGTCACCAGGGTAGATTTAGTCTTAGCCAATATGGTGTTTGATTCAGTATCACCCTCAGGAATCAAATCCGAATATTTAAGTCATTCTTTTCCCAAGGAAGATTTCACTTTCGATCCCCAACAATGGCACCAGAATGTTAGCACTCTGTAAATTTGTTTGGATGATAAAAAAAGCGATAAATGTAACCTACAAACCAACTTTAGAGTTGGGTACTAGCCTACTCATACCAGAGAGGGCTCTCTTATGTCACTTGGTATTTCTTTGACAATCAGTGGCTAGGTTTTGTTGTTTTGGGTTTTTTTTTTATAATTTTGCTGGCAAGGAAGGGGAGGGACACTTGGGTCTATGGAGTCAAACTTCTGAAAACGAATGGAAGAATTGATTGATCTGTAGAACTTTCCAAAGGATAAAGGATAAATGAGATGATAAATCTGAGTTATAATTTATAAATTTTCAGAGTGTAGGAAGAAAAGAAAACACATAATTACATCAAAGCATTAAATAAATGAATTCTGAATTAGTTAGGAAGAATTTAACATAGTTTAAATTGCTTCAGTCGAGAGCATCACAAGATGAATTATGGGATTTTGACTATCAGTTTGTGAGGATATTTTTGTGTTTGGCTTTGTTGTAGGGATTCCTCCACTTGTTGTGTTTGAGTTGGTTGCAATATCGCTTCCATATCAGCATAGACTTTTATGTTTGCTAGTTTATCAAAACGCTCAACATGTTCATGCTGATAAGGAGCCTGTTTGTTCATCAATATCCTCTTGGATATTATTTAGTGTGGATCATATCTTCTTCCCTATAGTTGTGAAAAACCAAACTCTTTGAGCTTTGCTTGAATCTGTGATAAGCATGATCTATTTTTGATAATGAAGGGGCCAATGATAAAAGGGAATTTGACGTTGGAGGCTTTGTGCAATTTCATGAAATGCTCTGTTTCAGATATAATTCTTTGCCTAATGAATTCAAGAGAAAAGATTCTAGCAGTTAAAAACATAGGCAATAGATAGGGGGAATCATGACAACCATAAACCCAAATCACTGTTGAATGCATGATCAGTACCCAGACCCCCACTCTGTTTTCTGGATTTGGCTGCAGATAACTTCTCATGTCATCCAAAACTCTAGGTAGGATGGTGTTGAAAATAAAACTATAAACCATGGACATGACTTTGTTGATGAAGATGACCAATGTAATCCTCTTACATTCATTTGATATGAATGTTGATTCAGGAAAGTCTCTCTTATTGTTTTCCAGAAAAATCTTCAGCAAATAGGTGTAATATCTGAAATGCCTTAGAGAGCGAAAATTCCCTAGTTTTTTATGGATATTATCAGCTATGAATTGATTAAAATGGATACGGACTGACTGACCAGACTTTGACTTGAAAAATACCAATAGGAAATCGAGCATGACTTCGACCACATGTTTGTTATTATCTAGACCTAAGACTTGACTCAAAAGGGAACAAACCCATTGGACTTCAATAACCATTATACTCACATTCATTGGCAAAGAAAAACTCTATGAAAAATGTTATGGTTTGACAATTGTTTGTAAAACCAAATCTCAAACTTATGATGGTATACTGAGGGCATATTGAATTGATAGACTCTCTACCCTACACATGACCTCAAATCATTCTTTATTCACGAAAACCTTTTCTCCATGCAAATATTGTTCAACACACCAACCTATAATTTTGGGAAAAGGGAAAGCGATTTAGACAACATATGAGACTATGGAGGCCTGCACTACTTCAAGGAATGGTATACACCTTCCTACATTATCGTACATGTTGCTTCTGGACACAGAGATGGGCGAAATGGTGATTTCAGTATTAACGACGTCTTAATCTTAGTTAATTAGGGCTTCTTCATTCACCATACGGTATTGTTTTGTTACTGAAGCTATGATAGGATTCATGGCCATGATGAAAAATAATTGCATATGAGAAAAAATGGCGTGCAGTTGGCATATTGTTGAGTTGTAGTGGAATGAGGGTGGTTGCGCTAAGTTTGAAACAGTCCAGTGCTCAAAATGGTAATAAAATAAATAACCAATGCCCTTTTATACCTTTTCCAAATTTCAGGGGCGTGAGGAAGTGGTTTGGGGAAACCCACTTTTCACCCCGAAATGCTCCTAGTGGTGCCACGTAGCCCCGACCAAAAACCACAGTTTAGATTTCGACCCACTTTCTGAAATTATCCTTTGCGCAACTTCTCCCCCTAAAATGATCATCGACTGTTGATCTGCATTTCTCGTGATCTGCTAAGTATCGGGTCCCATCACTGTAGCGCTCGCACCATATTTAGCCTCTTCCTGCCAGATTTATCCCCTTCCCTGGTTTATCGGGCTTCCAGACCAATTTAGCATCTTGCTAAGTCCTACAATATTGATTTCACATAAAAT
>JZKD02S1533197.1:152266-163326 GCA_000966675.3 Picea glauca
GAGACAATAAGAGAGGGAGGCAAAGGGAGACAAGGAGAGAGGGGAAGAGGGGGAAAAGAGAGAGATGGGAAAAGGGAGACAAGGAGAGAGAGGAAGAGGGGGTAGAGAGAGAGAGAGAGAGAGAGAGAGATTGTGTTAGTAATAATGCATGCATGTTCCTATTCCTAATAACACACACACACACGTTCTTTTCATTTCAACTTTGTTTAGGTCTTGAACACATGTTTTGTCAGGAACACATGTGCATTATTGAGCACATGTGTTCTCTTGCTAAAGAATGCACGTGTGTTCATAAAACATCTTAGTTGGAAAGTGTGTGTGGTGTTTTGGTGAATAATGAAGTTGTAGGATTAAGAATGTGTGCATGTTTCTAGGAACACGCACACGTTTCTTTGCACCCCATTACCATTTATTTTGCCATCAACTTTGTGCAAGTGCCCATATGTATTTATACCTTCTCATGGGTATTCTTAGGGGTCCATGCCAACTACCCCTTATTATTATATTGTTTCCTCTTAACTACGTAGTGATCCTATTTATTACTCATCAACTAACAAGTGAAATTATTCCATGGTTATGGCCACATTACATTCATTTTCCTTTTGGCTACCTCCTTACGCACCCCATATTATTCTCCCCGAGTACATTACAAAAATTGAATCATTTTGGTTGAAACATAATGAGAAATCTAGTTTTCCTACATTTTTGGTGGTTGCTTTTGAAAATTTGTTGTTGCCTTTGAAATTTCATTATCTGAAAAAATTTCCACGAAAGAAGACAAAATATTTTGATCTTTTGTGGAAGTTTCTTCTTTTTTTTACCAGGATTCATTATTTTTTTAGTTCTTAATAGATTGGGTAGGGTAAAGATGACATTTTTTAAAGTCGTTTTCTCTAAAATCTAGTGTTTATTTCTTAATTGTACATAATGCTTAAAGTTTCGAGAGGTTTTTTTTGGAAAATAGTGGAAATTTATTTCCTTGGTGTCTTTTGATTGCTTTCCAAGGAAGGAGGGAAATACCATGATTTCTTATTTTACCCTTTTACATATTATGCACACCCTCTTTTTCATATTATAAGTTAGGAGGGTGAAACGATTCAGTGATATGGTCCCTACATGAAGAAGAAATGGTATAGAATCACGAATCATAATGTGTAGGAAGTTATTTTTGTTTTCCTAATGTCCCCAGTAGATCAAGTTCCAAGGTAACATCTTTTCCATTTAGAGATCCAAAGTATATATGCCCATATGCAGTGGAACCACTGCTAGTAACATAAGTTTCCCTAGAATCCTCTCTAGTCGTAAACCCTATTCCATATCGACATCAAAATGCAAAATTATTAGTTGAAGTTCCAGGACCATATCAAACTTACTTACTAGCATCCTTCCTTGTTCCAACTTTATTTGAAAGGCTATATATGTGAATCAATTAGCAATCTTCTAACATGGGATTTTGTTCCAATAATTTATGGATTTGGTGACATCAGATTGCTATCAATAATCTATATATATGTTACTTTAGGAAATTGTTTTCTTTTCTCAAATTTCAGTTGTTGACACCATTATTATTCCCTACCTCCGACTAGGGACTATAGCTTCCGCCTCACGGTCAACAATCATTGACTTCCTTGCTTTTGCTGCATTAGTTGGTGCGTTTTTCTAATTGACTCCTTATTAGTTCCAAAGTTTGCCATTGTTTCAGAATATCCTTGATTAATTCTCTTTTTCAAAATTAAAAATCCCTTTTATCACTTTCAAAAAATCTATATTCAGATTTTTTAATTGGCCCACTACATATTGATTTGACTAAATAACCCTAGTGGAGGGAAATATTATTTAGTTATTTGTTAGGATTTAAAATTAATTTAAAAAATAAGTAAATATGATTGGTCAAATTAATCGATTGGTCCAATTGCATTTAATGAAAGTTGCAAGTTGGATCATGCCATTGCAGTCGATATCCTGGAGCTTGTCAATACAGTCAATGGCCTGGGGCTGCAATAGATGGCCTGGGGTTGCAATTGGTGGTTGGTAGTGGCCATCTGCATGCCCTCACACCAGACCCAAAAATCACAAGTTGGCATGATGACACTCATGACAATTATTTTTTATTGCATGGGTTATATCCAACCTTCCCATTTACCCTTCTTTGAGCTCGCCAAATTTGTAATTTGTGTCAATTTCTCCATTGTTGGCATGAATGTCAGTCTCAAGTGGAATTTGTTGGTTTTTACCAAGTGAGATTGATACACTTCCTTTCTTTGTTTTTCTATCCATTTGTATGTAAATAAATAGATTACCTGTTTTCATAGTTATGCACAAGTGTTAATTTTTTTTACATGGAACCTAATACATGCTAAAAATATCGTATCCGAAAAAAGTGCAGAAAGTATGGAAAATTGCAGGAACCTATATGATTCAAAATGAAAAATCTTATGAAATTCTTGAAATTTATTACTCAACATACATTAAACAAGGAATCAAACAAAGAAATGACAAAGAAAATCAAGCAGCAAAGGAAGAAAATCAACGCCAAGGATTAAATCATTAATGTGATCCTAGAATATTTTGTAAAATTTAGAATATTGGTAGATAAATATTTACTGACTTTCTTGCAGTAAATGCTATAACTTGAACTACCATAACTGTGTATAATTTTTTTGTAAACAATTAGGGCCCTTAATTAAGCATGCTTCTTGTTGGTGGAGTTTTTTGAATGGTTTAGTACTAGTTTGTACAATAGCTTTCTCAGATTGAGTTTTTTATATAAATATTTAAACTTTTTTATGATAATTGTTTTAGCTTAAAAAATGATGAAATAAAGAAAAAATGGCTTAAAAATTATGGTTTAACAAAGATTCAAACTTACTTTGAATTCCTAAAAACAAGTGTCCAGGTCTCTATAAAAGAATTACTGCCAAGAAGAGCCCTCCAAGACCCATATTTTCGTGGCGAGAGCTCATATTTTGAAAACATCCTCATCTTCATCTCTACGAAACTTCCTCCTCCTCGAAAAGAGAATCTTCATAACCGAAATTAGGTAAAACACTTTTACCTTACGCTCCTCTGTCTTTTCTGAAGATAGAAGCCATTTTGAATGCTGCTGAAAGGACATGAAAATCCACAAAAGAAAATCAGGTATTGACAATACCAGTCTTCTGAAAGTTTAGACAAAAATCAAGGCATTCACATGCCCACTAGCTCCATAGGTCAGTATCGCCGCAAAGGTCTTGTGTTTTATTCTTGTGATATCCATAGTGACCAAATTTAATCTCAATACCACAAAGGTATCTCGTTCTATTCTTCGTGTTCTCAACATTTTTTCCTCCACCAACTGTACAAAGATAATAATTCATTGTACGGAAATAATAATTATTTTTTTAAAGAAAAACAAAACCAAGAAAATCCCAATTTTCTCTACAAACAAAAACCGAAAAAAAAAATGAAAGCATTTTACCTGGATCTCATTAGTCCCAAATTCAAACTGCCATGGAGCCATGGAATTATGAAGTGGATTCCCACAATGAAAGATTTGGCATATTGAAAATGAAAGTAAAAGATGATTAGGTTTAGATTTTTATGGAGCAGGTCAGAGACGATGGCACTTTGGTGCATTGTTGATCTAGGTGGATATTGGTGGCCACCCACCTATTCCAACTAGCTCTTCTTGACAATTTTTTAGTTCAACATGTTTCTCTGTAATGATGACATTTCTTTTTAATTGTGGGTTCTGTACTTCTGGGGCCATACTAAATCCTTACACAACATCCATGTGGATATTGGTGGTTGCCCACCTATTCTAACTATCTTTTTTTGGAAGTTTTCATTTCAGTACATCTTTTTGTACTTACAGGGCCGTTTTGGGGCCCTAAACAATGTTTTTTTGGCTTGCCACAGTCAAACTATATATAGACTCAAATATTGATGGCATAATGTGTATTTATCGAAAACACCTTTCCAACGGGCTATCACACGCCTAAAACAGAGGTTGCATGCAAAAGTTACGATCTCGGGAAGTTGAGGTACCAACTTACCCATCGAGGCCCACATAACATTTGGCATTTCATCTCCTAGGGTTAGGTTTTTGGATGTCTAGGGTTTTGGCATTCATGAGTAATGTTAAAAAGGCCTCTGGAGCCTCATTGTAATCATTGTTCATAGACAGATATGCATAACAGCCACATCTCTTATCAGAGATAGTTGTAGTGTCCCTAAGGTCGAGCCCCGTTGTAAACCATGTTTGGAAAGGAAATGTAATTATGTTTTATAGGCTGGTGAGCCAAGTTTTCATAAGCTAGAGGATTATGTGTTGTTAGGCCAGGGAGCCTGAGTATTGAAGGCCAGGAGCCTGTTGTTGTATATGTAATCATGCAGAACACTTAATAAAATATAAACACCACCAGGTGCAGACCGACCACAATGAATGAGTGAAGGGGGACTGAGCATCCACATAGTGGGCAAGGAATTAGGGGCTGGAAGGTGGGAAAGGGGCTAAGTGTTGAGCCTAGGGGCTAAGCCTAGGGGGGCTTAAGCCTGGGAATAATATTTTAATGTTATTCCAAAAGATATGTGCATCATATGTTTTTATCCTAAGTCCTTTTGGAAGGACATGTGAATTCCCAGATGGTGGGAGGAACGTGTGATGGTGGAACGCATGCAGTTCCATGGGTGACAAGTGTCAAACCTGGTGCATGTGAATAAAACGGCTAGGGTGAGCCATGAGAAGGTGGCATTCCCATTCCACCGGATTGTCTGAACGCGTACGGAGCTCTGAGCAGTATGACTAACCCGACTCCTGTAGGGAACCTTCGGGAGACCCTGTGACTCGAATGTCTGTGTCGGATTCTGAGAAATCTTGTGCATGTAACCCCAGCCTATGAGAAGCCTGTGTTGAATTAGGGGAAGAGTCTTTGCTTGTTCGGGAAAGATGAGCGAGCCTATGCGAGCATTCCCTATTCCGAAGTCGTCACTGTGAAGCCAACCTGTGATTGTTGAACCAGTTTTTGGAAAGCCTGTCTGTTTTCCCATGGGTTTGTTGAGACTATGCAGTACTGGACTACGTGAGGCTTGTTGGCCTGGGAGCGACGCCCGCCAGGGGAGGGGGTGTGCAGGGAAAGGAGAGAACTCCTGGAAGGAACCCTGTAGTTGCCATAGAGCCCGGAGACTTCTGGTCCAGTCTGTTCCTGTAACCCAAGGTAAGGGAGATTGGCAGCCGAAGGACTGTCTAGGTGACAGAGAAGGTGCATTCTCCTGGGGTGGAATAGGCATGTGGGGAATGAGGGTCTGTGGGCAGTGAGCGTGGGAGATTCCTGGGAGAGCATTCCATCCTTGTGGTTGTGTGTGACTGTTTTCCCTGTAACCTCAGCCTGAGCCTAGATTCCTTGCCTTGGGGTGGAGCTTAGTCCTAGCTTGGGGGTGACCCACTGCTGAGTTGATGAGCAATGCGGTCTAAGGCTGGGAGGTTCGTGGAAGGCCTGTATTTGGTTGGTGGATTCCACCATTGTTACAAGATAAGTGTTTAACTACGTTTTATCACATTTTATCATGTCTCTACTGTAAATCTTATCATGTTTTCCGCTGTGTATATGAATTAATATGGAATGCTATGGATTGTTTAATTATAGCAGTAATGATATGTTTTACACTGAGTTAAACCTGTTTATTTGTTTAAATGCATGGGATATATGATATATGTATGAGCTTTGTACAAATGGGTATCGGAGTGCGAGTAAGCCTAGAGTTCCGAAATGGGTGTGCTACAAATTGGTATCAGAGCAAAGGTTTCGAAATTGAGCCTAGATGGGCCAGTGGAGCGGTCTTTGGACTGAGAATGCGAAGGGAAATTGGGTTTGGAGGACCAATTTCGGACCTTGGTTTGTTTTGGAGTGTCAAGTAGTTCCTTGACCGTGCTTACGATCTCAATAAGTATAGCGGCGAGTGAAACCACAGCTGGTGTGGTCTATGGCCACAGTGAGACAGGTCTCTACACCAATGGTGTTAGAACCTTGGGATATATTCAGGAGGGAAGGTTAGCCCTCGTGACCGTCGGATCTGGAAAAATGTGCACAGGAATTAAAATTCCTTTTGAAATACACAGGAATGTGGAAATCGCGATATGCGAAATTTCGAATTGGTTAGGAACCGTCTGAGCCGTCAGATCTCGGCCGAAAAACCCGTCAGCCGTAGGA
Organism: Picea glauca; assembly: GCA_000966675.3. NCBI lineage: Eukaryota > Viridiplantae > Streptophyta > Pinopsida > Pinales > Pinaceae > Picea > Picea glauca. The sequence continues at coordinate 158,455 of JZKD02S1533197.1, forward strand.
TCTGTCGGGATATGTACGAAGGTTAAACCTCAGAGACTAGGGGATAAAGCTCTGAAATAGATCTAGACCGTCTGAAAGACAGAGGACACGTGTCGTGAGATTTCCCATTTTGGGAAATTGGGAATCGCGATATTGGGAGTCACGAAGGAGGTCGGGAATTTTCATGGTAAAAGTCCCGGGAACGATCTGAGCCGTCCATTAGTTGGGACATGTGGGTGAGATCGGGAGCCCATTGGCATATCGGGGTTTGGCTTTTCGCGAATCCTGAGGACATATGTGTTTCGGCATTGGAAAGTCTGAAACCCCGATAGGAGGTATGATTGTGGTCATATAAGGGGAGGTCGTGTGAACCATGAGTCTATCCAAGAGGGCTAACGGGAGTTAGAGCGCATGGGTGTTTGGAAGCCCAAAACCCTGAAAGGATCGGGACTTTCCATGGTGGAAACCCCAGAGCAGTAGTGGGTCGTCCAATTTGAGATGGCCACGTGATGAGAGATTACCCGTTTCGGAAAATTGGGGATTCAGGAGTTCCGTTGACAAATAACTTGGACTCTCGTCATGATAAATCCCGACCATACTGTCGAGACATTAGCATGTGGCTAAGTCCTGATGAATGGACGAGATTCCTTCGGGGAATCTCCGGGTCTTTAACGACCGTCCGATGTGAGAAAGATCTGACCGTTGGATTTTTCTAGGAATGGGTGTGGACACATGGAGATGTACCGCATGTCAGAGGGTCGAAAAGAGAAGTGATATTGGTGGGACCCTAATGATGTCACCGAACATGACGAGGATCCTTCGAAACGTGCCACGCACCACTTTGGTAAAGGGTGACAGCTGTGCTGTAGACCCGAAGAATAAGGTAAAACGGAATTTCAGAAGTTGGGGGCTGGAAAGGAGAGTTAAACGGGAGTTCTCCAGTACCGAGACTCTGAAACCCCGAAACCCGAAGTCCCGAGGTACAAAAAACCCAAAGTTCCGAAATCCCGAAGTGTCGAAAATGAAAGCTTTGAAAACATGAAAATTCTAGAGCCGAACGAGAGCTTAGAAAACCCATTGGAATCGAAATGTCTTTTGTTCTTGTTGGTATTAGTTATAAATGATGAAGATTGTTCCTGAAGGTTTAATGGCCTGATAAACTACGATTTTATTTGCACAGTGCATGTGCAGAGTTCAACAGAGGTCAGGACTCCATTTAACCAATGACTGAGTATGGAGTGGGGAAAGGTGCAGATTACCCCCGAAATAGAAGACGAACAGGAAGGAAAGGATGTTAACTTGGGAATCGAAGGATTGAACTCCAATGGGCATGGAAAATAAAAGGATAAGGAAGGACACATAATGAAAATCATTGAAGGATTGCAAAGAGAGGCCCAGGCTCGCTGAGTTGATAGCCAAAAGTTCATGAAAGTCATGGATTGACAGGGTGCATTAAACTTAAAATTTTTGAAGAGCCTGGAAAGAATAGAGAAGAAACTCGAGAAGGGAAGAGACTCAAGTACGACAGAGAGTCGCAAAACCCATGAAATAAGAAGAAGGTCGAGGAGCGGTAGCCAACATCTTAGTCGCTCCCAAAGACATTCTGACAGGAAGACACACAGTAGTTCAAGCCCATCCCCTACCAGAAAACATCAAAAATCTAAAAAGGAGGAATTGAAAGGAGAGATGAACAAGATTAAGCCTCCAACATCCATTGGAGAACATAAGAAGGAGGAATATGTCGAGACCTGGTTGCTTGGCATGAAGAAATACTTCCAACTGCAGAATTATTTTGCCCATGCAGAAGGAAGAATTGCAATGTACCAACTAAAAGGAAAAGCATCCATGTGGTGGGATCAGTTTATATAGGTGCAGCACATCAAAGAGAAAGAGGTCACATGGAAGGAGTTTAAGAGGTATTTCGAGAAGAAATACCTAACTAAAATATACTATGACAGAAAGATGAAGGAGTTCTTTGAACTCAAGTTGGGCAGTATGACCATTGATGAGTATGAAYGAAATTTTCTGGAACTACTGAAGTATGTTCCATTCATCAAGGACGAAGCTGTTAAAATTCAGAGGTATCTGAGTGGACTGCCACCTTCCATGAGTGACAAGATTCAATATGACGATCCTAAGACCATGGAAGAGACCATCAGAAAAGTGAAATGTTTGTATGAATAGCAAGGAGAAAGGCCTATCCTTCGGAAGGTCTGGGACGATCGGAGGAAATTTAAGAAGGAACAGAGGTAGAAGGGAAGAAAGCCTTCCTTTTTCAAAAATATTCCTTGGGGACAGTCATATTTTAAAGAGCCTAGGAAGGCTGAAGGGAGTGAGTAGATTCCAAGGCCTCCACCTATAGAGTGTTGGGGCTATAAAGAAAATCATAGGTACAGAGACTGCCCCCACAAAAAAGGCAAAGCAAGAACTGTCCATACTGTTCAGCAAGATGAAATAGTGGAGGATATGGGCAGTAGAATGTCGAGGATCTACGCAGCCCTGGACAATAAGAAAGAATAATTTCAATAGCACATGATTGAAGTGGAAGGTACGATCAACAACCGACCACTTGTTATTTTAATTGATTCAGGGGCTAGCCATAGTTATGTAGATCCTAGAGTAGTGGATAATTTGCATCTAATGAGAAGCAAGCATGAGAAGTCTTGGTTAGTGTAGTTAGCCATAGGGACCAAGAGGAAGGTCACCGAATTGGTTAAGTCCTGTTCAGTGGACATGAAAGGAATGAGCACTAAGGTTGAATTGAACATTCTGCCTTTAGGCTCATATGATTGCTTAATTGGGATGGACTGGTTGGACCAGCACCATGCCCTTCTGGATTGTTGTAACAAAAGGTTCACATGCCTGAATGAAGAGGGAAATCAGGTAACATTCCAAGGAATTCCCAGAGCCGTGGTTGTGAGGGAAATCTTAGCCATGCAACTGAAGAAATGTTACCGGAAAGGCTGTCAATTATTTGCAGCTCGGGTGGAAGAAGCATCCCAATATGTAGCATCGAATCTGGAAGACTATGAAGTACTCAAGGAGTTCAAGGATGTATTTTAGGAGGTACCTGGACTACCTTCGAGGAGGGACATCGATTTTTCTATAAATTTGATGCCTGGAACTACTCCAGTTTCGAAAGCTCCTTATAGAATGAGTATGCCAGAGCTGCAAGAGTTGCAATTGCAGCTCGAAGAGCTACTAAAGAAAGGTTTCATTCACCCTAGTGTGTCACCATGGGGAGAAGAGCTGCAAGAGTTGCAATTGCAGCTCGAAGAGCTACTAAAGAAAGGTTTCATTCACCCTAGTGTGTCACCATGGGGAGCCCCGGTCCTATTCGTGAAGAAGAAAGATGGGACGTTGAGGCTATGGATTGATTTTTGACAGTTGAACAAGGTCACTATCAAGAACAAGTATCCTCTGCCAAGGATTGATGATCTTTTTGATCAGTTGAAGGATGCAAAAATATTTTCGAAAATAGATCTCCGATCAGGATATCACCAAGTGAGAATAAAGGATGAGGACATCAGCAAGACCGCCTTTAGAACAAGGTACGGTCATTATGAGTTCACGGTGGTGCCGTTTGGACTGTCCAATGCGCCTGTTGTTTTCATGTGCTTAATGAATGGAGTGTTCAGAAATTATTTGGACAAGTTTTTCATAGTCTTCCTGGACGATGTCTTGGTGTATTCCAAGACAGAGAAAGAACATGAGCAACACCTGAGAATGGTGCTGCAGGTGTTGAGAGAACACCAGCTGTATGAAAAACTGAGCAAGTGCTCATTTTACCAAAGGCAGATCCATTATTTGGGGCACATTATATCTGAAGAAGGCATCATTGTGGATTTTGAGAAGGTACAGGCCATTCGAGAATGGCCAGCACCAAGGAATGTAGCAGAAGTTAGATCTTTTATGGGTCTGGCAGGTTACTATAGGAAGTTTATAGTTGGATTCTCAAAGATAGCTCATTCTATCGCTTCCTTGCAAAGGAAGGGGAAGAAGTTCCAGTGGACTGAAGAATGTGAGAGCAATTTCCAGTGATTGAAGCAATTGCTAACCAGTGCTCCAATCCTAAAGTTTGCAGATCCAAATAAGGATTACGTAGTGTGCACATATGCATGTAAGGAGTGGCTGGGAGGATTTCTTAGCCAAGAGGGATTTGTAGTTTGTTATGAATCATGAAAGTTGAAGGAACATGAGAAGAATTATGCCACTCACGATTTAGAGCTGGAAGCAATCGTCCATGCCTTGAGGAAATGGAGACATTACCTCATGGGCAAGAGATTCGAGTTGAGAACAGATCATAATGGTCTGAAGTATTTATTTGATCAGCCTACCTTAAATGCCAGGCAAATCAGATGGTTGGAGTTTCTGTGTGAATATGACTTTGATATCAAGCATATCAAAGGGAAAGAAAATAAGGTGGCTGATGCACTCAGTAGAAAAGTGCACAAATTACATGCTACAGCCATTAGCATGTACCAGATTGAGATGAAAGACATAATTTTGGAAGCTGCAAATGTTGATTTGCAGTACAAAAATCTTGTAGCAAAGCTACAGCAGCGTGAGAGACCACAGACCAAGGAATGTTACACGTTGGGAAATAATGGTTTACTTATGTATAAAAACAGAGTGTATATACCCAATGTCCAAGAATTGAAGCTGGAAATTCTAAAGGAGATGCATAATGTGGCTTATGCTGGACATCCTAGATATCAGAAGACTGTGGCAGCAGTCAAAAGCCATTATTTTTGGCTGGGTTTTAAGAAGGAAATCGTTGAATACATCACCAGATGTATGGAGTGCCAGAAGGTTAAGGTGGAGCATAGGCACCCAGCAGGGTTGCTGCAGCCTTTACCTATTCCTGAATGGAAATGGGACGTGGTAACAATG
>JZKD02S1533197.1:164251-188458 GCA_000966675.3 Picea glauca
CCCCAAGGCCGAGCCCCATTGTAAACCATGTTTGGAAAGGAATTGTAATTATGTTTTATAGGCTGGTGAGCCAAGTTTTCATAAGTTGGAGGCTTATGTGTTGTTAGGCCAGGGATCCTGAGTATTGAAGGCCAGGATCCTATTGTTGTATATGTAATCATGCAGAACACTTAATAAAATATAAACACCACTAGGTGCAGACCAACCACGATGAATGAGTGAAGGCGGACTGAGCATCCATAGAGTGGGCAAGGAATTAGGGTCTGGAAGGTGGGGAAGGGGCTAAGTGTTGAGCCTAGGGGCTAAACGTAGTGGGGCTTAAGCCTGGGAATAATATTTTAATGTTATTCCAAAAGATATGTGCATCATATGTTTTTATCCTAAGTCCTTTTGGAAGGACACGTGAATTCCCAAGTGGTGGGAGGAACGTGTGCTAGTGGAATGCATGCAGTTCCATGGGTGACAAGTGTCAACCCTGGTGCATGCGAATAAAATGGCCAGGGTGAGCTGTGAGAAGGTGGAATTCCCATTCCACCGAATTGTCTGAATGTGTACGGAGCTCTGAGCAGTATGACTAACCCGACTCCTGTAGGGAACCTTCGGGAGACCATGTGACTCAAATGTATGTGTCATATTCTAAGAAATCCTGTGCATGTAACCCCATCCTTCGAGAAGCCTATGTTGAATTCGGGGAAGAGTCTTTGCTTGTTCAGGAAAGATGAGCGAGCCTATGCGAGCATTCCTTGTTCCGAAGCCGTGACTGTGAAGCCATCCTATGATTTCCAAACCAGTTTTTGGAAAGCCTGTGTCTGTTTTCCCGTGGGATTGTTGAGACTATGCAGTACTGGACTGTGTGAGGCTTGTTAGCCTGTGAGTGACTCCTTCCAGGTGAGAGAGTGTGCAGGGGAAGGAGAGAACTCCTGGAAGGAACCCTCTAGCTGCCATAGAGCCTGGAGACTTCTGATCCGATCTGTTCCTGTAACCCAACGTAAGGGAGATTGGCAGCTGAAGGACTGTCCAGGTGATAGAGAAGGTGCATTCTCCTGGGGTGGAACAGGCATGTGGGGAATGAGGGTATGTGGACAGTGAGTGTGGGAGATTCCTGGGAGAGCATTCCATCCTTGTGGTTGTGTGTGAATGTTTTCCCTGTAACCTCAGCCTGAGCCTAGATTATTTGCTTTGGGGTGGAGCTTAGTCCCAGCTCGGGGGTGACCCACTGTTGAGTTGATGAGGAGTGTGGTCTAAGGCTGGGAGGTTCGTGGAAGGCCTGCATTTGGTTGGTGGATTCCACCATTGTTACAAGATAAGTGTCAAACTACGTTTTATCACATTTTATCATGTCTCTACTGTAAATGTTATCATGTTTTCCACTGTGTATACGAATTAATATGGAATGTTATGGATTGTTTAATTATAGCAGTAATGATATGTTTTACACTGAGTTAAACGTGTTTATTTGTTTAAATGCATGGGATATATGATATATGTATGATCTGTGTACAAATGGTGTGTACAAATGGGTATCAGAGCGCAAGTAAGCCCAGAGTTCCGAAATGGGTGTGCTACAATAGCTACCACCATTCGAGCAAGTTGTTTTTAGTTCTACATTTTTACAATTTCAACCTATTTTCTTTATTCAATAGAATTTATTGTTCATTGGATATCTGTTGTTTTTCTATGTATCTCCATGTTATTGTATTTAATTTGCTATTCATTTTATTCCCCTCATAAATCTGAATCAATGGTATTAGAGCAGTCTTATCTTCAGTTGTTTTTCTTCGTGCATGTCCCTGACAAGGTCTGGGTACAAGATGTTGGGACTTGAACCAATCAAACCTTTGCAAGATCGGTCGTGTTGAGCCCGACAAAAACTCATGGGGGACGAGAAGAAAGATGTTGGAAAAGAATATCCTTTTAAATTGTTTCTCAAGGAAGCCCTTGCACGATAAAGGAATGAAATGATGGACAACTTTGCACATATCCTTCGGTGGTTGCCCACAGGAGACACATCTTCATCAAGTGGCCATGCAACCCCCTTCAAGATACAAGTAAATTTTTATATTCCATTATTTGAAGGATGGATAGATGCGGATGTTGTACATATGGTTGAATGTTCTCGAAGGGTATTTGTTGGTCCACAATTTTTTCGATAGGGAAAAGATTAGTTTTCAATCCTCAAGGCCATCCCCCATGTTAAGGACTAGTGGGATACTTACTCTGAGCAAAGGGCCACAGAGGAATATGCAATATTTGTGGTCTCTTCCACATGGGATTCCTTCATGGATACCATTAAAGAACAATACTACCATGTTGGAAGCTACAAGGACTAGTACAGAAGATGGACCATGCTGCGTCAGGAAAGGGACTAGAAAATACTAGATTTCACCAATATTTTCCATACTCTGCGCACAAAATTGGGTATCAAAAAATACGAATGACATATGGTTCCTAAATACATTGGTTTTATGCATAGATACATTCAAACATAAATGGATTTTCTAGACAGTGCATCATTAGGTTAGGCTTATATATATGTTGTCAAGATCGAGCAGAAATTTAAGCAGAAGAGGCGAGAGTTTGGATCTTCAAACTCCTCATTGTCAAAGCAGGGCAAAGGCGACCCCAAGCCACATAACAAGGGATAGAGAAATGATGGCCACTCTCAAGACAACCATTCCAAGCTGAAACCCAAGAAGAGAAATCGAAAGTGGTGTGAATACCATAAAATCCCTTGGCACAACATTGAAGAATGTCACTCCAATCAGTCACTAGTGGCTGAGATAAAAGCTTCTAAGTCAAAGGCATATTCTGACTCTGAATCAAATCTAGAAGGAGGGAAGCGGATTGTCGATGTTGAACCCAGCGCCACTTTTTCTACCACCAAATTCCAGCCAAGCGAACCAGAGGAAGGGGAACGCCTCTTTCACTCACATATGTGGGTAAAGGTGGCTTCACATCATTTCATTGTCAATAGCGGCAGTCAAAAGAACCTGATCTCAGCAAAGGCCATCAAGCAACTGGAACTTCTAATGACACTGCACTCGTATCCCTACACCATCAGTTGGCTTATCCAAGGAAGAGATCTTTGTGTTAGCCAACAAAGTCATCTGCCCTATGACATTAAGCCCTTCAAAGACGAGGTATTGTGTGATATTTCTCCCCTTGAAGTTTTTGAAGTTCTTTTAGGTCGACCATATTTTTGAAAGTGACATGTTGTGTATGAGTCTAGACCCTACAATGTTATTATTATTTTGGGTAGACAATTGTATAGGATACCATAGGTAGCACCGCCTACCACTATTTCTTTAATCTCTGCTAAGCAATGCATTAAGGTCATTTCACAGACCAGGAATTCCATCTTCTTTGTGATCTGTGCTCACAGTAAGTAGAAGGTCAACGCCACATCTGTGACCTCTACATAGAGCCTCTCTTTGCAGTAGAAGCAACTAGAAGGGATCATGGAGTAGAGATACATCTTCTCCTCACCCACTAGGGTACCGATGCACTACTAATTCAAGCATTGAATCGATCTAGCCCCCTATGCACCTCTCCCTAATGGACCAGTCTATCATCGATCGTTGATGGAAAATGACAAAAGAAAGCTTCAGATCCAAGAGTTTCTTCAAAAGGGGCACATCAGACCCAACTCCTCCCCTTGCGGAAGCTCGATAGTACTAGTGCAGAAGAAAGACGGGACCTAGCAGCTCTACATTGATTACAGAGAATTAAATAAAATCGTAGTCAGGAATCGGTACCCAATTCCCTGAATTGACGACCTTCTTGACCAACTCAAGGTGGGAGAGTTCTTCAGCAAGATTGACCTAAATTCTGGCTACCACCAGGTTCCCATTGAACCGACTAATGTATGGAAGACAACTTTCAAATCTAAAGAAGGTCTCTTTGAATGGTTGGTCATGCCCTTTGGCTTAAAAAATGCACCAACAACTTTCATGAGGTTGATGGATGATGTATTGAGACACTTCACCAACTCTTTTTTGGTGGTATATCTGGATGACATCCTCATCTTCAACATAACTTGGGAGGAGCACATGCAACATATTCAACATTTTTTGAGCACTCTACGACAACACATGCCATATGCCAACTTGGAAAAATGCTCCTATGGCATGAATAGGGTCCAATATTTGGGCTACATTGTTTATGATAATGGGGTACATGTGGATCCAACTAAGATCCAAGTCATATGTGACTAACCAACCCCGACCACACTAACCAAGAGTCAAATCTTCTTAGGGCTTGCCAACTTCTCTCGATGGTTCATGTTGGGATTCTCCCATATTGCATGGGCCCTCAGCCAAGTGACTAAGGGTGGTGGAAAGGAAACGTTTTCACGGGGGAAGGCAAAACAACAAGCATTTGATGATCTGAAGCATCGCTTGTGCTCAACTCAAGTAGTCGCCTTCCCCAATCTCCAACAACCATTCAAGATTGATATTGATGCATCCAACTATGTTGTAGGTGCAGTTCTCACTCAGCACGGTCATCCAGTAGCATACCATAGTGAGAGACTCTCAAATACCGTCCAAAAATACCCCACCTATGACAAGGAAATGTATTCCATTGTGAAAGTTTTTTGTCAATGGAAACATTACATTCTGATAAAGGAGATAATCATCCACATTGATCACAAGCCTCTGTAGTTCATATAGACACAAGGGAAGTTGCAGAATGATCACCATCAAAAGTGGTCCACATACATGCAGCAGTTCCATCTCAACATCAATTATAAGACAAGGAGCACAAATCGTATCATTGACTTCTTTAGCCGACCTCCCATCATTGCACTCACCACCATGCTCCATTCTTGTGGGCATGAGGCATCTCAGTGGCCCCAACTTTATCATCAAGATCCTGACTTCGCCACCACCTATCGGCTCTTGGGTACTAGTGTGAATGTCACCGATTTTCAAATTCAAGAGGGACTATTATTCCATCTGGGCCACCTCTGTGTTCCTGCAAGAGAGCATACAAATATGATTTGGGAGGTTCACTACAGCCGGATGGAAGGACATTTTAGCATGGAAAAAACTGTGGTTGTTCTACAAAAACATTTTTATTGGCCAAAACTTCGACAAGACGTCAACAAGTATATCATATCTTGCACTTCATGTGTCATTTACAAGCCATCCATCAAGAAGCAAGGCATATACACCCATATTCCTACTCTTGAGAGGCCTTGGGAATCCATCTTGATGGATTACATGTCTAGCCTTTCATCCACCAGGCAAGGAAATGATTGCGTATTTGTGGTGGTTGATCGATTTTTGGAAATGTCCATTCTCATAGCCTGCAAGAAGAGCATCACAACGACAGATACTATCAAGCACTTCTTTGATCGAGTGTGGGTCCATTTTGGGATACCTCATACCATCATCTCAGATCGAAACAACAGGCTCCTCAACACATTTTGGTCGAGTCTCTGGCCATTGTTGGACACCAATCTCAGTAAATCAACTGCCTTCCACCCTCAAACCGATGGCCAAACAGAGGTCGTCAATTGGATGATTGTGCACATCCTACGCATGTATAACTCGAAGCATCCATGTACATGGGATGAGAGTCTTCCCTATGTTCAAAAAAACTACAACAAGTCTTTCCATAGCTCCATCAGCCATAGCCCATTTCAAGTGGGGATGGGATTCTAACCCTTGGGTCTCATTGATGTTGCACTACCTCTTTCAACCACACGAGTAGAATCTTCCCATGTTCAGTCTGAGGCCGACAAAGCTACTAGATTCATTGAGTGGATTCAACACATTTGCCAACAGATCCATGAGATTTTGCAGAAATATAATGCTAAGTAAAAGAAACGACATGATCAACATCGGGTATCGCACAAGTTTCAAGTGGGATACAAGGTCTGATTACATTTGAAGAAACAACGCCTTATAGGGCCTCATCGAAATCTCCATCCACTTCACTATGGACCTTACACTATCACCAAAGTTTTGGGTGACAATGATTTTGAGATCAACACTCCCCCCTTCCTTGTCTTTCACCCAATGTTCAATGTGGACCTCCTCCAACCATATTTTCCACCATTATTAGATACCTCATAGATCGCAAAATAGTTGACACCAACAAAGATCAACCCTGACTGCATGGAACACAAATCCACTGATCAAATAGTGGACACACAGGTTAAGGGAACTCACCAGCAGAGGATTCGGCTTTATCGGGTTGTCAAGGTAGGGCAGCTCCTGCACCAAGTAAAGTGGCTCACTTGGGGCCAAATTCAACAGAAATTTCCTCACCTAATGGGGGGAATCAACACAATGGAGACCATTGCTTCCTAAGGGGGTGTTGAGGAAAAGATATAAAATAATCTTACTCAATCATTTTAAGACTCGGCTTGGCTATAAAAAAGTAGACGATAATATCACCCTATGTTTATAGCCAACAAAACTAACACCCTAACTCACAAGTATTAATTACGAGTGCTTCGGATTGTCTTTTATCAACAAAAAGCTTGCTGGAAATTTAATTTTTATGTAATTTTCTGAACATATCATTTGCTGAAATAAATGTAAAGACAGAAGTAAAGTCACCAAGATGATAATCAAGACAAATGAGACACAAAGCAATCCTTTATTTCATTCAAATTCACCAAAGAGTCATTTTCTTTACAAAATCTCATATAGAAATTTTGGACCAAAGTCAAACTTAGAAATCCATGATAGAACATACAAAAGGACCTCTGACAGAAAACCAAAAATGAATTCTAAAAGATGGATCAGCTAGCCATAGACTGTTTCCCACTCGACTCTGCACAATATCCTTTGTCAGTCATGAAAATTAATTCACAAATAGACAAGTCTACATAGACTATCAAAGATAGATCAACACCTCTGAAAAAAAAGTGTCTGAATGATGTGATTCATCCCTGAATATTGTTGTCTACAATAAGACCCTGCTATCATAAAAGAGAATTAGGCTTGTGATGAATAATGAATGAATGAAAATTGAACTATCTCAACATAAACTAAAAGAGCAAACCTTAGTATGCTTATGCTTCTATCCTCCCCTTGTTCCTCCCTTTCCTTTGATTTTAAACAAATTAGAGTTGGTTGAAGTAGTTGAACCAACTCATTAGTTAAGTTAATTAAAAGACTCAACTAACTTTAGTTAGGGGGAAGAGTAATAATTATAATAAGGGTTATAAATAAAATAATAACTAGTAGGTGGGACCCCTTTTGACTCCCTTACTTCATAATAATCATAGCAATCATAACATAACCATTAGTTAAGTAAAACACACCTCCTTGTGTCTCCCATCAACATATTCACTTTTGGCAATTTTAGCTCATGAAATTTGAAATTATTTTCAAAAATATTACTCATATATCCAAAATAAAACATGTTGTCCAAAATTTCCTAAAGTCAATTGTCATTAAAAATGATAAAATAAAACTTAAAAACCATATTTCCCAGTCTACAATGCAACCCTCCATTGATTTTTGTTGTCACCTCTTGATTTTCCTGAATTTGCCTTTGGTTGTGTAGATCCTTTAGGCCTAATCTCGTTGATCACGTGGGAAAAATCGTCCTTCAAATGCATCCGGGAAGACATGGATTTGTCAGAGCCAATGGAGGGTGAGGAAGGGGTAGGAGTGGATTTTCCTTTATCAAGGGCATGGTGGGCCTCAATTTTCAATCTCTTGCTAACATGGGAGGATTGCACTAGCAAGTGGTCAGGGGCAACTTGGAAAATGGGGTTAATAGGAGGAGGAGTAGGCAAGGACAAGTTGGGCCAACCACGATGTTGGGAGACTATCAGGTGGACAATTTCCTACCATCCATCATTTTTTGGGACCTCGGGTTGCAATGAGACATGAGGAGGTACGGGGATACCAAGGGCTTGCGAGGATTGAAAAGGAGGCATTTCATGCCTAGTTTGGACTATTTCCTACCCAATCCAATTGAAAACTCCGGCATGAAACAATTGGCTGAGCTCTTGTGAATTAGCATCAAAATGTATGGATAACCTGGGCCTTCTTGGGCCTCGGTTCCAATTACCTCTACCTTTGTTTCCTCGTCCATGGCTACCTCGACTGAAAAAACTCATCCTGCATGCGTAATTGATTAGCAAATAGTCTTTTAAATAACCATGCATGACAACTCTTAAAAATATGAAATAGATTTGGTTCAACAATGTATCAGACTCATGCAATCCAATCCATACAATTGTTTTTTACTATTAATCAATAAGCAAGGGTGAAAAGGGTTACGGGATATGTGAGGGGTTTGTATTGAGCAAAACATGATGTAATGAGGGGGAAAAGAACATGGTTACTTCTCAATGACAACAACAATCAACTGCAAATCAAACCAATAAAACATCATTGTAATCCACACAAGACACAACCACTTTCAACTGTTTTCACACTGAATTTCTCTTGACTGTAATCAATCTTAGAACAAGGAGTGAAAAAATCAATATGGGAAGGTGATGGGATTTGTAATTAGTAGAAAATGAAATAATGGAAGGGAAGAAGAACAATTACTGTTAAATTAATTAAGTGATCCATAAAACATTCTGTGAAAAGAGATGCACCAACCAACAATCATTGCGACCAAATAACAATTATTGTGTATTTAACTAGTTCACTGTTCATAATCAAATATCCAACACAGTGCCATCACAAGACAGTATACATTTCATACAATCTGTAAAGAGGATTTTGTTCCTTTCTTTGCATCTTATAACAATTTACAAACAATAACCATTCCACTCTATTAACCATCAAAATCAACCATTGCCCATACATTACTTTAATCAACAAATATACTCAAATTCATGTTTCCAAAATTAACAATGAAGTCACGGTATCACTGCAATCGGGTTTGTCATTTAAATGCAATGATATTCGTTAAACATATATAGGCAATAACCAAATAATCAAGATCAAATTGCCAAAACTCGAATTGACAATTAAATAGACAACAACCACCATTCCAACACAATATATGCGCCGAATAATTCAATCATGCAAGTGTAACTCCACCACTGTGCAAGCCTAATTTAATGTGACTCTAAAAATCTGGGCCACCCATCCAACATGACGAGGTATCAATAACAAGAGTGTCTCAACAAATGATCGGTTTGCAACAAAACATGATTAAAACCATGTGGGTATCATTGAGAGTGAAACCCAAGCCATCCATGTTATACATAGAGCGCAACCAACAAAACACCATGATGCAACATTTCCACTTAACAAAAACAAACACACAGTCACGAAAATAACTCAACCCATCATGTTGATCCATCGATTTAATACAATATTGCTTCGATTTAGTCACACTGTAATCAACTATGCTATGTACACTTGGATCATACAATCGGACAATCATAAGCATGCAACGCATGTGGTTCATATAGTCTTCCTGGTTGCAATAACCAATCAACCCCAAAATAAACTAATAGTTATCAAGATAGAAACACCACACGCACAACGCGGTATGCGTGATCAACATCAAACATTTGTAACCAATGCCAGCTAATTATCCAAACAATCCTTAGCACCAAAATATAAGTGATTGTGTATCAACCAACCAACTCACCACTTTCATGAAAATCAATCGACCTTAACAAGATGTGGTACCACCCATACCCACGCATAAATTTGGATCAAGGAAACCACCTTCTCAATTAACAATACTAAGTTATTAAACATAAGGGAAGTGATTGTGTAGTTTGAGTTATGCAAATAACAATGCAGGGTTTACCATTGTTATAACAGAGGTGGTAACTAAATGCCAAATCAACACGACTATCATATGACCAACTGGGCGAGTCTATAATCAAATTAATTGACAATACATTCAATCCACAATAACCCATAGTAAACTTGGCAAGCCCGACAATCTTCTCTACACAAATTCAGACTAGAGACTAAAGGTTTGTTATGTAGTGGACACAGGGATAACATAGCCAACTCCTTGTAGTGGTGAAAACTCTGAGGCCAATGGTGTACACACAAAGAGAGCCATGATTCATTCGTGGACAGGTAACAATCCATGGCAGGGGGCCATAACAAAAAGGTGAAGCTCCCATTCGGCCTGGCAATGTTGTTTCACACACGTAAGGTATAACCCTCATGTTCTTCATTTAAAATACCACAGTACTGAGGTGAAGACAGGGCCCAGTAAGAACAGAACACCCACTTTGTGACCCTTAGTGGTGGAATCAACCAATTCCCAAGTGAATGAAACACAGTGACACAGAAAGCCTCCAACCACTAAAACCCATAAAAGCTAGAGACTTGGCATAGCTGCGAATACGTGAGGATAACCAGCCGACCCAAAACTAGCAAAACCCTCCCTTTAAAACTAGCAAGGATGACAGAGAGATAGAACCCAAGGTGACCAATAACTTCTATGGACAATGTTATTGCAGAAAAACCATCAATGTTTCATTCCAAGAACACATTTTTACACAGTTGCGATACTTAGGAAAACAAAAAACAATACACCTGAGCCAGTAATCATTTCATAACAAGAGCAGAGTTACGAATGGCCAAAAAAGACATACCTATAATCAAATTCCTTAAAACAAGAGTTGTTCGAGCGGTTCCTCTTTGTTAAGAAATCAGAGCATAACCACAACAACAAGATCGATCAATAGCCTGACTAGGGTGGCGACTAAAGGGAGGAGTAAAGGTGACGTGCAGTAAATGCACGTCGACTCCAACCACATTTCATTAATTCAATAGTACGTGCCAACAAATTCTTCATTAACACCATTAATCAAACCATATATTGAAATCATCACCACATTAAAAGCCAATAGTGCGACCACCATATTCCATTTCACACCATATAACTCAAACAAAATGAATAACCATTAACGCCCATTACCTTGTCAAATGAGCCACCAACATCCCATTTATCCAAAGATACCATATGTATATCGACCACATAACTCAATTAAATCTCATGGCCATTAAATTGATAGTTGTGATTTATCATAACCATTAAGTCTTCCATGCATATAGTATAGTATATAGGATAATTTAAATTATTCACCTTTGTAACTATTGCATTGTTC
The DNA here is from genome assembly GCA_000966675.3 of Picea glauca. Taxonomy (NCBI): domain Eukaryota; kingdom Viridiplantae; phylum Streptophyta; class Pinopsida; order Pinales; family Pinaceae; genus Picea; species Picea glauca. The sequence continues at coordinate 175,323 of JZKD02S1533197.1, forward strand.
CCTATTTCCTTCCAATTGTTTGTATGTGGTATAATAAAATTGCAAAGTTAGATCCCCTTTTACTTTGCATTTGTTATAGTAATTATGCCTTTCTTCAAACTGTCTTTTATGTGTTTTCACTAACATGTTTGTTGTGCAGGTGCGATAAGAACAGGTGGCAATGATATCAATGAATAACATAGGCCATAATAACATAAGGAACCAACATTTCATAAGCTCAAACCATAGCCAATAACAAAATATCTCATCAACCATGTAAGCCATGTCGCACATCACCACAACATAAAAAATGAATAGATCCGGTATTCAATAGTTCAAGGGAGTCATGCCTACTATTATTATTTATCTTTTATAATAATAGGCTTTAGCAACACTTTGCGGGCAAAACTTCGTTGACAATTTTAATCGTTAACAAACTAGCGAATCCATAGAAAAATTTGTTTGCAACATATTTAGAACTCAGAACTCATGGTTTCATAGACCAAGAACAATAATTTTAGGAGACGTAACCAGAATAATTATGCAACAGGGGGAAGTGAGTGGATATAATGGAAAGATGACCGGGAATTTGGGAATAATTCATGAAAAGTGTTAAGTATGAGGGGTTTTTACCACTGTATGCATAATCATTCAACTGAAATATGCTCTTAACTTTCAAGGAGGAAAACTTATAGACTTTCTCTTAAGATCTTAATGGATGAATAAATGGAAATAAGAAGCAGGAAATAACCAATTTCTTATAAGACAATAGTGGAAATATGTAACAATTTCAAGGGCCCTTTAGAGGAGATATCATAACAGTTGTGTAAGCTTGATTGTTATCAGCTAAAAATACTTTGTAGGGGTGTCACTATTGTAGAATTGATCCAATGTCCTATCTTGACCAAACACTAAAAGATGATAAGGAAAAAAATCGTAACAGAAGTAATAATGCAAAAATTAAAACAGCAACAGTGAAAGACTCAATTGAAAAAAGAAAGGGAAGAAAACTTAACTTAGAAGGAAGAATCAAGGTACTGTAAGCATAGAAAAGAAGCACAAAAATTGAAAGCAGAGCTAGGCTACTAGTATAAAGAAATCCAATCAGCATTAGGACTTTTCACGTTGGCCCCTCACAATACTTCAAGCGAGGACTTTTAGTGTTGTAGGAAAACAATTGTCTCTGTAATTTCCTTAAAATGTATGAGTTAGTGTCCAAGACAAAAGTAATTTGGAAGGGACCCAACACTTGAAATCCTAATGTAATTATCATCCCTTTGACGCACATGATTAAATCATCAAGGTAAGCATGGATACAGACCATTTCATTGAAAGTTGTGTGTATAAGCCCTTTAAAGGCGGTACTTGCATCAAATAATCCAGAAGGAAGGCATTTGTAAGGCATAGTATCGCAATTAGTAATGAAAGTGGTTTTGTGAAAATTTTCCCCTTTGACTTTGATTCTCTTGTAACCAGACAAACTGTTAAGCAAGGGCCCTAACTGTGACTCTACCACCTGTTGCAAAAACATTTCCATATTGAGAGGAAGGAAGGGATTTCTCATAATCGCTTGCCTGAAAGTTTGAAGACTAATACAAGTTCTGATATTATCAGTGGTCCTCGAGGTCGATTCCCTAATTGAAACCCATTCAGGGTGGATTGAAAAAATCATTCCAGCCCTTAAAAGTTAAGAAATCTCCCAACTCCCTTGAAAGGGTGCTTCAAGTGATATCTTACGTATCAAGTTCACAACAAGCTCAGAATTTCCGAAAACGGAAAGGTGACCACAATCGAGATTAAGGGCGTTCTCAATGCCTAATAATAAAGCTTTGAATTCAGTGACACTGTTTGAAAAAGAAAACTCTAACCTGTAAGACAGATTATGAATTTTTCCTGCAGGAGAAACCAAGATAACTCCAACCTCATTACCTTCACTAGAGAATGAACCATCAAAGTGCATATTCCATATATCATCATCTAAATTAATTTTTTCCAAAGGAATATTATCTTCTTCAGTAAATATGGAATACACTCCTAGGTCTTCTTCAATATAGTTTAGGCTAGATTGTGAAACACTCTCTATGTAGAGTGACTATATTCCCTCTCTAAGGACTATAGTATTCTTACCATTCTGAGGAATGGATAAATGGGTCTCGTCGAGAGAGAGGTATCCACCTGTTAAGGCTTTCCAATCTTTCCCCAGGATAATTGAGTGGTTTCTTATAGGCATATCAATTACCTTAATGTTGAGGGTTGTCCTTATCTCAATATGAGCGCATAAAATGAGGGTTACATCCTTAATCTCACCTATGGTTGTTTGTTGTAGACTATTATAGGAGAGCATGCTTTTGGTGTTTTCATTTGTACAAGACAAGCCTAGCTCTTCCATAATAATCTTCAACATCACACTTGGGCCTGACCCACCATCGATGAGGCAACAATGGGAAATCTTATCCATGATCTTTACAGAAATATAAAAAGGGGGATTTTTTACAGGGTATCTAAATTTATGTACACATACTTTATTTACAGAAGAATCCTCTTCGTTGACCTCTTTAGAAATATTGGCTACAACATAAGCTTTTCCTTCCATGAATTGTTTCAGATGCATCTATTGTTCAGGGACGACAACTGTGTCTAGGAGGGTTGCATCTGCTTTGATGTTGGCCAATTGATTCAAGATATTGTATTTGGAAGAGGGGGAATGAGGAGTGATTCCTTGACTCTCAGGAATTTTAGGAACCTGAGGCGCAACAGTGGTTTAGGAGGAGCTCAGGATAGAAGAACTATGGGGAGGATCAATTTTTCCTTTGGGGGCATAATATTTGTTCCTAGTGTTGATGACTATGATATCCACTGGCTCTACAAAGTCTAGGACATCGATAGTAGCTTCTGGTATTTTACCAAAGAACTTATCTCTGGCACTCTTCTTTACCTCACATGTGGTTTCCTCATGGTGTTCCTCACAAAAGTTACACCAACTCTGAGGCAAGATAGCTTTAGACTGAAAATTGTTCTCAACCGAATTTCTAAAGGAGGGTGCAGAAGAGGATGAAGCTCCGGGGGTGAGAGGGGAGACAATACCCTTCCACTCAAATGCTATCATATGATTTTTCATATCCTGTACTAGTTGTAGGAGAGAGGAAATGTTTGTCTGTCTAATCGATTCTCCATGGGGAAGACCAATTATTTTGAGCTGCTCTTCATACTCCGAGAAAGTATGTAGAGAGGAACCGAGATTATCAATGGCCTTTTCTTCAAGCCTATGAAAGTATGGGGAAGGAAATTCATTGTAGTAATGCATGAAAGCGGCTTGGTTCTAAGGACAGATAAGTTTGGGGATTTGATTGTACAATTTGGTGAAACACAAGTTGAAAAACTAGATGGTCTCGCCATCCTTATAGGTGACATTATTGTATTCCCTTAACTTCTTGGCAGGGCTTTTGGATTCCCCATAAGTGGATCGGAACCAATAAATTAACTCCTCCCAAGTAGATAGGATCTTAGGGGGAAGATCAAAGAAATCGGCCGCAGACTTTCCTTCCAAGGAATTGATCAACAATTGCATGCAAGTGTCATTGTCGTTAGCCCCTATGTTATGAAAAGCATTAGAAAATTACACCAAGTGTTCGTTTGTACTCACAGTGTTATTTCCTAAAAACTTAGGAAAATTCTTTTTAAACTTTGGAAGTGGACGAGTAGCAGGTGCTAAGTTAAGAGGAGAGGACACATGCCACGGTGTGGTTGTGGCGTCTTCTTCGAACTGAAAAATCACATACTTTTTAATGACTTTGGTGGGGTTTGTGGTAGATTGTAAAAGGATATGGTGGCTATATAAGCTACCAATCACTGATGACGATGAATATTGAGAAGATGGAGCACTTCCAGTGCCACCAGAGCCACCACTAGATTTCATCTTGTGGATGATAGATGAGGGAAAGAAAGATGAGTTGGATGAATCTGATAAAGTTCTCCTTAGAGAACTTTGTTGGGCAGATAACACAATGTTTCTTCTTCCTATTTCAGCAATAGGATTGATTTCGGGCGACAAGCCTCTTCTTCTTCTAGAAGCATGAGAGTCTAAGGACATGAAAGAAAGGTCAGAACTTGAAGAAACAAAGGTTTACTGTTGATTTCTAGGTTGTCTACGTCTAGTCTCTAATTTTTCTTGAGCACTAATATCTTGTTCAATTGCTGCCCAAGAATGGTTAAGCTCAACATGGGTATTGGCAGTGTCCAGAATGGTGTTAAATAGGTTCAAAGCAATGTTAGTCTGGTCTTGAAGACCAAGCTCAATATTGGGATGTCTTGCAACAGGAACAATCATTAATAGAAAAATAGTCAAAGAATCAATTTCAGAAAAAGAAAGATGTATCGATGAAAATTGAGTATAAAAAATTAACCAGAGAGATATCGAAGATCTCCCCAGCATGGTCGCCAAATAAATGTTGAGGAAAATATATGAAATAATCTTACTCAAGCATTTCCATACTCTTCTTGGCTAGAGAAAAGTAGACGGGAATATCACCCTATGTTTATAGCCAACAAAAATAACATCGTAACTCACAAGTATTAATTATGAGTGCTTAGTCTAGTCTTTTATCAACAAAAAGCTTGCTGAAAATTTAATTTTTATGTAATTTTCTGAAAATATCAGTTGCTGAAATAAATGTAAAGACAGAAGTGAAGTCACCAAGATGATAATCAAGACAAATGAGATAGAAATAAATCCTTTATTTCATTCAAATTCACCAAAGAGTTGTTTTCTGTACAAAATCTCATACATAAATTTTGGACCAAAGTCAAACTTAAAAATCCCCGATGGAGCATACAAAAGGACCTCTCTCTGATAGAAAACTAAAACTGAACTCTAAAAGTTGGATCAGCTTGCCACATACTACTTCCCACTCGACTCTGCACAATATCCTTTGCCAGTCATGAAAATTTATTCACAAACAAACAAGTCTACATAAACTATCAAAAATAGATCAACACCTCTGAAAAACAAGTGTCTGAATGATGTGATTCAGCCATGAATATTGTTGTCTACAATAAGACCCTGCTATCATAAAAGAGAATTAGGCTTGTGATGAATAATGAATGAATGAAAACTGAACTATCTCAACAAAAACTCAAAGAGCAAACCTTAGTATGCTCCTGCTTCTTTATTCCCCTTGTTCCTCCCTTTCCTTTCCTTTTAAACAAATTAGAATTGGTTGAAGTAGTTGAACCAACTCATTAGTTAAGTTAATTAAAAGACTCAACTAACTTTAGTTAGGGGGAAGAGTAATAATTATAATAAGGGTTATAAATAAAATAATAACTAGTAGGTGAGACCCCTTGTGACTCCCTTAGTTCATAATAATCATAATAATCATAACATAACCATTAGTTAAGTAAAACACACCTCCTTGTGTCTCCCATCAACATATTCACTTTTGGCAAATTTAGCTCATGAAATTTGAAATTGTTTTCAAAAATATTACTCATATATCCAAAATAAAACATTCTCTCCAAAATTTCCTGAAGTCAACTGTCATTAACAATGATAAAATAAAACTTAAAAACCATATTTCACGGTCTGCGATGCAACCCTCCCTTGATTTCTGCTGTCACCTCTTGATTTTCCTGAATTTTCCTTTGGTTTTGCAGAGTCTTTAGGTCTAATCTCGTTGATCACGTGGGAACAATCGTCCCTCAAATGCATCCAGGAAGCCACGGATTGGTCAGAGCCATTGGAGTGTGAGGAAGGGGAAACAATGGGTTTTCCTTTATCAAGGGCATGTTGGGCCTCAGTTTTTCAATCTCTTTCTAGCATGGGAGGATTGCATCGGCGAGTGGTCAGCGGCAGCTTGGACAATGGGGTTAATAGGAGGAGGAGTAGGCAAGGACAAGTTGGACCAGCCACGATGTTGGGAGACTGTCGGGTGGACAATCTCCTACCATCCATCATTTTCTGGGACCTCGGGTTGCAATGAGACATGAGGAGGTACGGGGATATTGGGGGCTTGCGGGGCTTGGAAAGGAGGCCTTTCAGGCCTAGGTTGGACTATTCCCTACCCAATCCAATTGAAAAATTCAGCATGAAACAATTGGTCGAGCTCTTGTGAATCAACATCAAAATGTATGGAGAACTTGGGCCTTCTTGGGCCTCGATTCCAATTACCTCTACCTCTGTTTCCTCGACCATGGATATCTCGACTGAAAAAACTCATCCTGCATGCGTGATTGATTAGCAAATAGTCTTTTAAATAACCATACATGACAACTCTTAAAAATATGAAATAGATTTGGCTCAACAATGTATCAGACTCATGCAATCCAATCCATACAATTTTTTTTATTGTTAATCAATGAGCAGGGGGTGAAAAAGGTTATGGGATATGTGAGGGGCTTGTATTGAGCGAAACATTATGTAATTAAGGGGAAAAGAACATGGTTACTTCTCAATGACAACAACAATCAAATGCAAAGAAAACCAATAAAACATCATTGTAATCCACACAAGACACGACCACTTTCAACTTTTTTCACACCAAATTTCTCTTGACTGTAATCAATCTCAAAACACAGAGTGAAAAAATGAATATGGGAAGGTGATGGGATTTGTAATTAGCGGAAAATGAAATAATGGAAGGGAAGAATAATGATTATTGTTTATGAAATTAATTAAGTGATCCCTAAAACATTTTGCGATAAGAGATGCACCAAACAACAATCATTGCGACCAAATAACAATTACTGTGTATTTAACTAGTTCATTGTTCATAATCAAATATCCAACATAGTGCCATCGCAAGACAACATGCATTTCACACAATCTGTAAAGAGGATTTTGTTCCTTTCTTTGCATCTTATAACAATTTCCAAACAGTAACCATTCCACTATGTTAACCACCAAAATAAATCACTGCCCATACATTACTTCAATCAACAAATATACTCAAATTCATGTTTCCAAAATTAACAATGAAGTCACAGTATCACTGCAATCGAGTCTATCATTTTAAATGCAATGATATTCGTAAAACATATATATGCAGTAACCAAATAATCAAGATCAAATTGCCAAAACCCGAATTTACAATTAAACAGACAATAGCCACCATTCCAACACAAGCTATGCACCGAATAATTCAATCATGCAAGTGTAACTCCACCACTGTGCAAGCCCAATTTAATGTGACTCTAAAAAGCTGGGCCACCCATCCAACACGATGAGGTATCGACAACAAGCATGTCTCAACAAATGATCGGGCTGCAACAAAACATGCTTAAAACCTTGTGGGTATCCCTGAGTGTGAAACCCAAGCCATCCATGTTATACACAGTGTGCAACCAACAAAACACCACGATGGAACATTTCCACTTAACAAAAAAACACACACAGTCACAGAAATAACTCAACCCATCGTGTTGAGCCATCAATTTAATACAATATTGCTTCGATTTAGTCACACTGTAATCGACTATGATGTGCACACTTGGCTCATACAATCAGACAATCGTAAGCATGTAGTGGATGTCGTTCATACGGTCTTCTTGGTTGCAATAACCAGTCGACCCCAAAAGAAAATAACAGTTATCCTGAAAGAAACACCACACACACAACGCGGTATGCGTGAGCAACATCAAGCATTTGTAACCAATGCCATCAAATCATCCAAACAATCCTTAGCACCAAAATACCATTGATAGTGTATCAACCAACCAACTCACCATTGTCGTGAAAATCAATCGACCATAACAAGTTGTGGTAACCACGCATACCCACACATCAATTTGGATTGGGGAAACGACCTTCTCAATTAACAATACTGAGTTATTAAACATAAGGGGAGAGACTGTGTAGTTTGAGTTGTGCAAATAACAACGCATGGTTTACCATTGTTATACCAGAGGTAGTAACTAAATGCCAAATCAACACCACTATCATATGATCGACTGGGTGAGTTTGTAATCAAAGTAATCGACAATACATTCAATCCACAATACCCCATAGTAAACTTGACAGGACCGACGGTCTTCTCTACACAACTTCAGACTGGATGCTAAAGGTTTGTTCTGTAGCGGACACAGGGAGAACATAGCCAACTCCTTGTTGTGGTGAAAACTTCGAGGCCAATGGTGTACACACATAGAGAGCCATGATTCATTCGTGGACATGTAACAATCCATGGCAGGGGGGCATAACAAAGAGGTGAGGCTCCCATTCGGCCTAGCAATGTTGTTTAACGCACTCAGGGTATAACCCTTGTGTTCTTCATTCAAATTACCATAGTAATGAGGTGCAGACAGGGCCGAATAAGAACAAAACACCCACTTCATGACCCTTAGTGGTGGAATCAACCAATGCCCAAGTGAACGAAACACAGTGACGCAGAAAGCCTCCAACCACTAAACCCATAAAAAACCAGAGATTTGGTATAGCTGTGAATGCGTGGGGATAGCCATCCAACCCAAAACCAACAAAACCCTCCCTTTAAAACCAACAAGGATAACAAAGAGCTAGCACCCAGGGTGACCAATAAATTCTATGGACAATGTTATTGCAAAAAAACCATCAATGCTTCATTCTGAGAACACATTTTTACACAGTTGCGATACTTAGAAAAACACAAACCAATACACCTAAGCCAGTAATCATTTCATAAGCAGAGCAGAGTCATGAATGGCCAAAAAAAAGACATACCTGTAATCGAATTCCTTAAAACGAGAGTTGGTCGAGCGGTTCCTCTCTGCTAAGAAATCAGAGCAAAACCACAGCAACAAGATCGATCAATAGCCCGAATAGGGTGGTGGCTAATGAGAGGAGTAGAGGTGACGTGATGTAAATTCCCGTCGCCTCCACCCACATTTCATTAATTCAATAGTACATGCCAACAAATTCTTCATTAACACCATTAATCAAACCATGTATCGAAACCATCACCACTTTAAAAGACAATAGTGCGACCACCATATTCCATTTCACATCATATAACTCAAACAAAATCACATAACCATTAACATCCATTACCTTGTCAAATGAGCCACCAACATCCCATTTATCCAAATATACCATATGTAGATCAACCACATAATTCAATTAAATCGCATGGCCATTAAATTGCTAGCTATGATTTACCATAACCATTAAGTCTTTCATGCATATAGTATAGTATATAGGATAGTTTAAATTCTTCACCTTTGCAACTGTTGCATTGTTCCCTATTTCCTTCCAATTGTTTATATGTGGTATAATAAAATTGCAGAGTTAGATCCCCTTTTACTTTGCATTTGTTATAGTAATTATGCCTTTCTTCAAACTTCCTTTTATGTGTTTTCACTAACATGTTTGTTGTGCAGGTGTGATAAGAACAGGTGGCAATGATAGAAATGAATAACATAGGCCATAATAACAGAAGGAACCAACATTTCATAAGCTCAAACCATAGCCAATAACAAAAGATCTCATCAACCATGTAAGCCATGTCGCACATCATCACAACATAAAAAATGAACAGATTTGATTTTCAATAGTTCAAGGGGGTTCCACCTACTAGTATTATTTTTCTTTTATAATAATACACTTTAGCAACACTTTGAAGGAAAATTTTCATTGACAATTTTAATCGTCAACAGGGGGGAGGACTAATCCAGGTGGATATTGGTGGCCACCCACCTATTCCAATTGGCTCATCTTGGTAATTTTGTAGTTCAACACATTTGTCTATAACGATGACATTTCTTTGTAATCATGGGTTCTTCACTTCCGGGGTTATCCTGAAGCCCTACACAACATCCAGGTCGATATTGGTGGCCGCCCACCTATTCCAACTAACTTATTTTGAAAGTTTTCATGTCAGTACATCTTTTTGTACTTTTAGGGTCGTTTTGGGGCCCTTAACAGTGTTGTTTTGGATTGCCAAAATCAAAGTATAGACAAAGTCAGAGTTAGATGGAATAATGTGTATTTCTCGAAATTACCTTTCCAATGGGCTATCACATGCCTAAAACGAAGGTCATATGCAAAATTTATGACCCCGAGAAGTTGAGGTACCAACTTACCCATCGAGGCCCACATAACTTTTGGCATTTCATCTCCTAGGGTTAGGTTTTTGGATGTCTAGGGTTTTGGAATTCATGAGTAATGTTAAAAATGCCTTTGGAGCCTCATTGTAATCATTTTTCTCAGACGGATGCATGTAGTAACGACATCACTTCTCAGAGATAGCTAACACCATTCGAGCAAGTTGTTTTCAGATCTGCAGTTTTACAGTTTCAGCCTATTTTCTTTATTCAATAAAAGTTATTGTTCACTAGATATATGTTGTTGTTCTCCATATCTCTGTGTTATTGTATTCAATCTTTTATTCATTTCGTTCTGCTCATAAATCTGACTCAGTTTTCCATCGACATACACCAAACACCATGACACTTTGCATTCCAAACACTATGACACTTTGCTTGTATGTGTGTTTTTAATGCTCTTGATCTTTTGCATGTTTGATATTAGTTGTACTATTTTTGGCAAATAATTTAGGGGAGATCCTGGTTGGGTGCTTATAGTTATGATAGTTTCACTGGACGAAATTTCAAAACAATACTTCTTCAATGTTCAGGTTCAAGAGTCTGTAATTAGACCCAAAACCTTTAAAGATTAAAAACACTTAAAAAATGAATTATGTGTTTTGTCAAAGTTCAATCTAGAGTGAATATTAGTTTTGGTAATCAATGTATAAGAGATTTTGATTATAGTTTTCATGTTTATGAAACTATATGAAATTCAACATTCAACCTCTCGAACGAATGGATAAAATCGACTGAAAATGGGTTCTTTGGCACCGAATGGATAAAAATTGCAACAATCTTTGTAGAATTCAGTGCTCTGTACACTTTTTGAATTCATTTATTCAAAGAAAGAAAATGCTAGACCAAAGGGAGTGAATGATTATGCATGAGGATGGCGCGTTGTCATTTATGCAACAATCAAACACATGATAGTTGACTTCCATTGTTGGTTCACCGACTCTGCTCACCTTCCTGTCTAATGTGAGTAACCTACTGTCGTTGAGCTGCGTAATCCCTCGAGATGAGACAAAGGTGCTGAGTAATGATCCTCTCTTTCACACCCTGCTTCCCATTCTAGAAAGACTGATGACTGGTGACCACACCCTGCACGTGGAAATAATCATAGTTTTCAAATTTACAGGAACAACAAAGAGAACACACACATTGTAATCACAGTGACTCGAACCCTTGACCTAGCCCCTTAACCTCGTCGGGCATGCTCCAACCATGCTAACAAAGAGATGCAACGTGCATTTCAAAAGGTGGATGGACATGGAGACAGATGGACAACATGACGGGTAGCTGGATAGATCACTTGCCATGACTAACCAAACAAAGTGCCAAGTGTTCATGTTTCCTAGTATTAAAAATTATTATGATAAAGTGGGACAATTATTTCACCAAAACCAAATACTTACAAATAAATACATGGAAGAATGAATGGGATCGAAAGGGACAGACAACTTACTCGTTGTTGCTTGAAAACTTGTGAATCTTGTTGGTTTCAGAGAAGATGATAGTGACGAATTTAGCATCACAGAGAACAAAAATCTCGAATTCTTTTTTAAGCAATCTGTTCTTGCGTTTTGAGAAAGTAACTTGGCAGCTTCTAAGGTTTTGAGTGTGTTTCATCACCACCTTCTTCTTTCCCATTTCAAGTACTTTTTGCATCAGATATGGGATGTCTAATTTCAGTGTTTTGTGTTTTGTGGTAACTTCACGACTAGATTTATATTGTAATTTTTAGTGTAAGCATCTATGTTGTCTGTATCAAGCATCGATATCTATTCGATGTCCATCGTCCAAACCAACCTTGCCTGAAAAATCCATCCAACTCGTACAAGAAGTATCAAATATTTTCCATTGGAGAGAATCTAAACCCTGTAAGTTGACCTGCAATTGGTTAACCTATAAACTAACCTGTATCAAATATTAACAAATTTGCAATTGGTTAACCTGAATTTTGGTTATGGCAGAGTCAAGGTTTGGATTGAAAAATCATCTCAACTAAGGACTTTTCGTTTCACCTATTTATTGTTTGTTATTCATTGATACTTCAATCAATTATATACCTCATACTTATATGGCAAGCCAGGAATATGGCTTTAGTCCATAACAAAATAATTTTGCTTCCCTCCCAAGTTCTAGACAAAGAGGTAAATCCTACAAAGCAATTATGTGCANTGCTTCCCATACCAGACAGATTGATGACTGGTGACCACACCCTGCGCGTGGAAATAATCATAGTTTTCAAATTTACAGGAACAACAAAGAGAACACACACATTGTAATCGCAGTGACTCGAACCCTTGACCTAGCCCCTTAACCTCATCGGGCATGCTCCAGCCATGCTAACAAAGAGATGCAACGTGCATTTCAAAATGTGGATGGACATGAAGACAGATGGACAACATGACGGGTAGTTGGATAGATCACTTGCCACGACTAACCAAACAAAGTGCCAGGTGTTCATGTTTCCTAGTATTAAAAATTATTATGATAAAGTGGGACAACTATTTCACCAAAACCAAATACTTACAAATAAATACATGGAAGAATGAATGGGATCGAAAGGGACAGACGACTTACTCGTTGTCGCTTGAAAACTTGTGAATCTTGTTGGTTTCAGAGAAGATGATAATGACGAATTTAGCATCACAGAGAACAGAAATCTCGAATGCTTTTTTAAGCAATTTGTTCTTGCATTTCGAGAAAGTAACATGGCGGCTTCTAAGGTTTTGAATGTGTTTCATCACCACCTTCTTCTTTCCAATTTCAAGTATTTTTTGCATCAGAGATGGGATGTCTAGTTTCAGTGTTTTGTGGCAACTCCACGACTAGATTTATATTGTAATTTTTAGTGTAAGCATTTTTGTTGTCTGTATCAAGCATCGATATCTATTCGATTTCCATCGTCCAAACCGACCTTGCCTGAAAAATCCATCCAACTAGTACAAGAAGTATCAAATATTTTCCATTGGAGAGAATCTAAACCCTGTAAGTTGACCTGCAATTGGTTAACCTGTAAACTAACCTATATCAAATATTAACAAATTTGCAATTGGTTAACCTGAATTTTGGTTATGGCAGAGTCAAGGTTTGGA
>JZKD02S1533198.1:0-10499 GCA_000966675.3 Picea glauca
CGTGTCTTCCTGTGATTTTAATGAGAAACTAGAAACAATAACTGGACATAAACTTACTTCCGTTGATCTGAGTTTAATAGTTACTGTTTAGGTGCTTGAACTGATATCAATTGCTGTTGATGAATAAAAATTCCGATTCCCTTCAACAAATGAATGGTGTTTCAGACATAATCATTTAGAAAACAAATCAAAATCAAGAAAAATGAAAAGAACCAAAATCAAAATAGAAAAGAAAATTCAAAATATTTACAAGATGGTGGATCTAAAATCATCAAGTGAAATATCTCTTGAGAGCCTGGCTATTCACTGGGAAAGTGTCTGGATGTCCCTCCAAGTTATGGAGACAAAAAGAACTAGGACCCAATTTTTCAGAAATTACAAATGGTCCCAGCCACAGGTTTTGGAACTTGGTATGTTCTCCCTTACCCTTGTGCGCTTTGTCCCACTTGAGAACCAAACCCCCAACATCAAAATTCATTTCAGAGGATGAACTTGTATCGAACCAACTCTTCACAATTTGTTGGTGCAGGTCAAGTTTATGTTTTGCTTGTGTTCTCAACTCTTCTAATTTTAATAAAGCATTTATCCGGTTTTCTAGAGGATGACACTCTTCTTCTTGAACTTTCTGCGATAATTGTAGAGAAGGACACATGACATGTGGGGGGAGGATGGATTCTCTTCCATAAATGAGGAAGAACAGAAAATTAACAATGGAGGCTTTTGGAGCTACCCTATCAGCCATAGTGCTTTGTACAATTTATTGTGCCAATTCTTGTGATTTTATGAAACTGTCCTTTTTATAATCTTGATCAGATTCTTATTTATTGACTCGGCTAGACCATTCCCTTGAGGATAATAGCTAGTAGAGAACTTTAGTTTAATCCCTTTTTCCAGAGCGAAAACATTCATATCTAGGGAAGAAAATTAATAAGCATTGTCAAAAACCAAAGATTCAGGAATTCCGAATCGAGTGATAATATGGGAGTTCAGAAATGACACTACCTGATTGGTATTGACCACTTTTAAAGGTAAAGCTTCATACCATCTCGTAAAATAGTCTGTTGTCGTGAGAATGTACTTGTGTTTTTGCGAGGAAGGGGGATTTATTGATCTTATAATGTCTAGGCTCCATTTCTGAAAAGGTGCATCTACTGTAACAGGTTGCAAAGGAAAAGTTGCCTTTTTCACCCGTCCCACAGCCTTTTGACAGATTATACACTTGCGTGACAACGTATAGGCATCCTTAAACAAGGTAGGCCAATAGTAGCCATCCCTTAGCACTTTGTGGGCAGTGGTATCTCCACGAAAAGGACCACCGACATCACCAAAATGAAGTTCAACCAACACTTTTTCAGACTCCTCTTTTTCTAAACAACGCAGAAAAACACCGTCAAAGTTCTTTCGAAATAATATATCATTGATTAATTGGAAAGCTGCAGATTTAAGCCTAAGTGATCTTCTATTTTTGGGATCAATATTGCGAGGAGTAGATCCATGCAGTAAATAAAACCTGATATTCTTGTACCAAGAATTTGACAGCGTTTGCGCACAACTGATTTCTTTGTGCTGATTTACAGTTGATGTGTTTATTTGACCTTTTAATTTCTCAACTGAATCAACCACTAATTTACACAGGTCTTGACCGCTAACAATTTGGGCAGGGGTTATTTCAAGATCATATTCCTGAAGTGATGTCATCTAATTTTCCCTTTTCTCATCGAGCTCTTTTTGTACTAACATATTTCTTACAACGGGGTAAGGAACAACAACTTTGGTCTTGGATTTCAACATGTAAGACCTAAAGTGTTTGACTTCTTTAAAGACAACATATGCATGCTGATCTACCGCGGGGTAATTAAGTTATGCTCCTTTAAGAGCAGAGCTCATGAAGGCAATGGGTATCTCATTGCTTTCATCATTTTTCTGCGTAAGCACAACAACATAAGATCTGTCAGATGCAAAAGTGTATAGAATGAAATCCTGAGAAAAATCAGGGCTCATCAAGGAAGGTGCTTCGATTATTGATTTTCTAATTGAATCAAAAGCTTGACTTTCTTGTGGTCCCCATCTATACAAAACATCATTTTTAATTAGATTTTGTAGAGGTCTAACCATTTCAGAGAAACTCAGGACAAATCGTGTGACAAAATTAATTTTACCCAAAAAGGATTGCATGGCCTTTTTGGAAGAAGGAGGGGGAAGTTTGGCAATGTCTCGGGTTCTTTCAGGATCAATTATCATTCCATATTTAGACACTATAAACCCAAGCGGTTTCCCTTGTTCTACTGCAAAGACTAATTTTTTGGGATTGAGTGATATGCCGAACTTGCGACATCGTTCTAAGACAACCCTAAGATGAGACAAGTGATCTTTCTTGTTTTTTGAAAAGACAGTGACATCGTCAAGATAGGCCACAACTGTCTAGTTGATGAGGCCATAGAAAGCAATATCCATTACTCTCTGAAAAGTGGCACCAACATTTATCAGTCCAAAGGGCATTTTCCCTTAGGTGTAAGTGCCCTACGGGGTACGAAAGGTGGTTTTAAGTTGATATGAAGGAGACATCAGAACCTAGTTATATCCTAAGAAACCATCTAATAAAGATAGTCTTTCAGAACCAAACAATTGTTGTAGGATTTGTTCCATTGGAGGAACATGGTAGTTTTCTTTATCAGATGCTTGGTTTAAATTTTGAAAATCGACACAAAGTCGAATTTCTCCACTTTTCTTCCTTATAGGGACTAAGTTAGATACCCATTGAGTATGCCTAACTGGAAAAATTATCTTTGCAGTAAGTAATTTATTCAGTTCCTTTTTAACGGTAGGTTCCAATTTAGGACGCATTTTCSTCAATTTTTGTTGACAAGGCTGAGTCTGAGTTTGGGGTTTCATAGGGATTACGTGTTGTATGATGTTTGGGTCGAAATTTTTTAGATCGTCGTACGTCCAAGAAAATACATCTTTAAATTCTTTAAATTTTTTTATAAAAACGGACCTTTCCTGTTCATAACACCCCTTCCCAGATTAATATTTTGAGGGTTATCTCATGTTCCTAAATTTACAGTTTCATACAACAAAGAGGAACTATTTTTTTTGCAATTGACCACTCCTCTAAACTTGTCATGTAGGTCATAAAATTTCTCTAATCTCACAATAGATTTGGGGATAAAGTTTACCATCTTGGATGATGATTATGGAGATCGAGGATCAGATATTACAGTGAAATCTCAGAGATTCTCCTCGTGAGTGCCTTCATCAATAACTGCATCCTGGAAGGTGTCTTCCATATGCAAAAAATTGATGATCTGTTGATCATCATCAAATACTCTCTAGTTTGTGATGTTGTCCGAAATCGATGGCCTGTCCGAAATCATGAAATTGAATCCATGTGAACACAAGGAATTTTCATGATCCATACATGATCTGTACGGTCCTGATCGTTTGGAGAAGAGTCAAGAAATTAAAACTGTGTCAAAATGCATGGAGGAGGCACTCTTCCAGAGCTGTATGTTTGGAACCAAATCTAGACTCTGGAATGCTGGGTTTTCCAAGTGTGTTCAAGAATTTTTTTTTTTTTTAACTGGAACGGTTATGTTGCATTAATCGACTTTCAGGTAAACCTGAATCAGAAATTTACATATCTAAAGAAGGTTGGTGACCTCTAACAGTGCTGCCAACCTTCTTGTGAACGTCTTGGGAAACCCATCCCATTTGCTTCTTGAACTAATTCAAGAGTATGTCAAAAATTGCGTACATGAATAAATTCTCACAAATTGTGAGCATAGTAGAAGACAAAAGCAAAGCATTAATCCAAGGGGGGTGAAAATTTCCCCTTAATGTAGGGGTCCAGCTTTTTCTGAGATCCTGAAGAAATGTTGGATGCTGCCTCCTTTTCTCTACGCGTTTTATTGGTCTTTCGCCCTCTGGTGAGGGGTGGAGACGGAACTGAATTATCTTCCGGTTCAGAGGCTGCCACAGAGACTGAAACGACCAGGTCTGCTTTGGCAGAAGGTTCTGGAACTGAAGCCTTTGATGCCATTGTGGTGGAATCCGAAGGGCTTTCATCTGCTGGGGGGTCTTCCTTAACTGTTGTTGCTTCTGGATCCTGGACTTCATCCTCCTTCAACGCATCAAAGCTGTTTTTAGTCTCTGGAGTTGCCTCTACCGTATGGGTGGCCTTCGGGGCCTGGGCTAACGGATCCTTTCGCCTTGACTGCCTTCGTCGGTTAGTTACTGGCTGAAAATCATCTTCTTTGGCTGGTCCCGGCTCCTCAGAGATTTTGGGACAACTTTTTGCGAAATGACCGTAATCATGGCACCAGAGGCACTTAAAAGGAATCTGCTCGTAGTCCAGCTCTTGAATGTGGAACCATTCCCCCAGGGAGAGCTTAATGGCATCCGGAAGTCCTTTTTCGAGATTTACCTCAACATAAATGCGAGCGCAGGTGAACTGTTCCCCCTTCGGCTCCGCCATGTCCAGGAAACGCCCGAGCTTGTTTCCAATGTCCTCCAGAGAGCTTATCCCCCAGAGATGCAATGGAAGGTGAGGCAACCTAACCCAGACAGGGGCTGCTGTGATCTCGGCTTCGGGATTAAAGTCAAGTGTCCAGGGGGCTAAGAACAACCCCTTCAACCCCATGAAATAGGGACCAGATCTGAACACTAAATCACGGTCCTCTTTTCTCGTGAAGCTGGAGGCAAAAAAACCCCTGCCTACTGCATATAGAGTAACATTTCCCTGTATCAGTGTCTTCCAACGATCTTCCATCCATGCCTCCACTGATTTGGGGCTTGGCCATAACCCCGTGAACTTTCCTATGAGGGCATTTTCTGTTAGAAGGAGGGCAAGCTTGCACGGGCCCTCTGGATCTAGCTCCAGAGAGGGGATCTCCTCCATCTTCTTAACAAACTTAGACTTGTTAGAAGGCTTGGATTTAGGTCCCACTGAGCGGACTAACTTTTTGAAGGCTTCCATAGGGTCTTTTTCCATCTCGGCGTCCACCAGCAAGCAACTTTGTATTCAAAAAACGCGCCCTTGCATTGATCCGCAGCCCTGGATACCTTGGACGTTGCTAGCCGTGTCCCTGCAATCAAACCCATGGCCTCCTGCAAACCGCTTCTCTCGCGTGCTCGCTCAGACAGGACGCTTCTCCAAATCGCGTGCACGCTCAGGCAGGACGCTGAAACGCTGTCCTGGACCAGACTGCTACTCCAAAGCACCTGCAAACACAGGCGAATCGTTGGGAGCCGAACCCTGGGTGCACGGCTGCTGCAAATCGCGTCCCTACACTCGAATACAGAGCGAGGCGGCTAGGGTTTGGACCCTAGCCGTGATGTCTCGTCTCGCTTCATCTTCAGGCATTGATGTCATGTGTTCAAGACTTTAAGCACAACGTCAAGACATTAATGATTTTGGACAATATCCAAATAAATGTATTTAGTTGAGTTTGTAGCTTGTGCTTTGGATAGAGTCATTGCAGGTATGGTGAATTCGATTGTTAAAAACGTTGTATTAGGAAGATGCATTGTATTGGTAGGTTATCTTGTTGTGCCCAGTGTGGTATTTTGTTGGTGAATGATAGGGACATGTTAGATTGTTTGCATTTTAATCTTAGTAAACAAAGGACAAGCAAATCGTGTCATGGAAAGAGGCCAGGACAAACAAATTGGTTCTAGATATTTATTGGTCAAATTGAATCGGTCCTAATGGAGTAATTGTGTCATTGAATCACTACTCCAGTCTGTACAGGTATTCACTGAATATAGAAGATGTGGACACGATTGCACTCAGCTCATGGAAGAGATAAAACCATCATGAGGGTCCAACCTATAATCAAGTCTTTCCAGCTATAAGAAATTGCAGTAAGCTTTTGGAATACATTTTGGAATGCAGAAGAATCAATCCAGTAGTTGCAGGAACAGAAAGAATTTGCAGGTTGAAAACTCAAATAGGTGAAAGTATATCGACTCATATTGAAAGGTAAAAATATGTTTCAAGTTACAGGAAAATAGACATGTGAACAAGTTTGTTTTGATGAGTTTATAATTCAGATTTCAGAATAGTTTGAGATCGATTAAATCAAAGTATAACATTAGAATCTATCTATGAGTTGACTACATAGTCCATGGTTATGTTGAACGAGTATATGGGAACACAGACTTGAATTAAATTGTAGACTTGATAGAACAAACTTGATGAAGGATGTTGAGAATCCTGTTGGGGATATTTATAGCAAGTACATGGTGTTGAGTGATTTGGATGCATTAAGTGATGTTTCTACTTTGGGAGAGTGATTTTCCTGCATTAAGTGGTATCAGAGCACATGGAAAGATTTCTTTGCATGTGAGTGGGTAGGTGCAGAAGCTTAGAGCAAAGTGCTCAAAAGGTTTTAGAGGAGAGAACCAGGATAATACCAAAAGACTGAGCTTAGGAGAGAATCTTAATGAGGTATTGTGTAGCAAGGTAGAAGACTTGTTACTACAGAGGATTTGTTACAAATCACTATTTAGCATGAGGAGACACTCATCGTATGGTGAAATGATGTATGAGGAAAAAGGAAGACCAGAGTGAAGATGGAAGCAGTAATGAAGACACATGATCAAGAGATCATGATTTTTTTTAACCTTGGGAGTTTGATGCAGGGGCGAAAACCCCCCAAACCAAATATGAAATCTTGAAGATTCCAGAAAGAGCAGTGTGGCAAGGAGAAGCGGTGTTACCTCGAATTTCGTGAAAAACATATAGGGTTTGTTGTTTTGAGAGATATTAATGATTTGGTTGAAGATAGATAAGATCTTTTCGTTTTCGGATTGTTGTGTATTTGTTCTATTATATGTAGCTTATGGGAATTGGGAGAGGAGGATGGTCAAAATGTAACCAAGATGAGGCTAGCTAGGCCATATATATATATATGGTGTATTTTTGTATGCGTGAGTTCTATTTTGATGTATTAATAGTGTACCTCTGTGTGAGTAAACCTAAGCATTGAAACCCTATTGAGATTAACCTGTGTGAATGAGTGTGTGAGGATTGAAGCCATTAGAGAGAGTGTTTCTTGCAAGTCAGAATGGGAAAAGGATTTGCAGACCAACGAAGGCAGAGATCGACCGATAATCACTAAAACGATCGACGATGATCTAATGTTAATGATAGCGTACATGAGGAAATTATGACTGTTCATTATGTGGAGAATCGACAACCGTCGTTGAAGATTAGATCGGGGTAAAGGAAAAATGAGGTTCCTATGAACCTCACGGGTCGAGATATAGAGAAGAGACTCAGAATGTGAACTAAGGTACAATGGATAAGGATATTGGTGAGTGTTATTGTTGCTAGGGGCATTTTTTTTCTTTTCATGGGCCAAAGAACCCACAGGTTTGAGGATTGAAATCAATGATCTTCGGGACCCCATAATTGGTCTTCATATACAAGGCTAAGAAGAGATGGCATAGTAGTGGATTGAGGGCTCAGGGACATTCGATCATGATGACTTGGGGATTGGTTAGGAGGAGAGTCCTCCCCCACACTCTATTGGCATGTTGAATCAAGGATTGGAGTGTCACAATTCGACAATCATAGTGATGTAAGTAATTTGACTCCTTCAATGTTCAAGTAAGTTACTCACCACACACTCCTTATAAATTATGTAATCTTGAGTCATGTATCTTTAGTTTTATTGGTAACGGTGGAAAATTTATAGGTTATTTATGTATTCAAAATTTGGGCCCTGACATAAATGCCAAAATTTGGGATATGAATTAAAGAAGCAGAAGACACCTACCTTCAATGGATATATCGAAAAAATGAATAAAGTGGAGGCATGGTTAGTCAACATTAAGAGGCATATGTTGTTGTATGACTTCAACTCCTTGGAAAAGACAAAATTTGCCAATTATTAGATAATGCAAGATGCAAACCTATAGTGGGATCACTTGAAGAAGAAAGAGAAAGTGGATGAAGAACATTTGGAAAGGATCACTTTTAAGCAAAATTTCGAAGAAATGTGTCTAGAAAAAATGTATTAATGTGGAAAATAATATGTGTATTATGTACTAAAACAAGGCAATATGAAAAATGAAGAATACAAATGGAAGTTTATCAAACCATACAAGTATGGCCATGGACTGAACAAGAATTTGTGAGTTGGAAGATTGATTAGAGAACTCGAGGACCATGTAAAGGATAAAGTCCAAACCTTCATGCCTAATACCCTATCAAAGGAGACATTAAGAGCCAAGTTGTGTGGACCGGAAGCACAATTAAGGAAATAATTGAGTGGTAGACTTAATTAGTGGATCAATCATATCAAAAGAGATGGAGAAGAAGATTTGACCAACACATTTTTAATACAAAATGACAATATAAACTCAAAAGATAAGATAGACTAAGGGAAAATGCAAGGTTTATCAATCCCTAAATCAAATGTCATGGATGCAAAGATTTGGGATATAAAGGAAGAACCAAACAAGAGGAATTGTGAATCACTTGGAGTGCAAGGACACTATGGATGATGTAGTTAAAGGTAAAGTTTATGCCACTATGGATGATCGACAACTAGAGTATCAGGCCTCTATAATCTAGGCTTGAGGTGATCTTTCTAGACAGACTTATACTTTCTTGATTGACACCAAAAACACTCATAGTTTCATATCCCCTAATGTGATGACCAATTGTAAGTTTAGTGCCAAAAAACCCCAATATTCTTGAATGTGTAAATTGAAAACAAGACCAAGAAATGGATAAATCAAGCCGTAGATCGATGCATAATGGATCTAGGTGGATGGATGAGAAAAATATTTTTTCACGAGTTGGTCTTGGGATCCTACAATGGGATAATTAGACAAGAATGGTTAGAACTCCACTAAGAATTTCTTCGAGAAGAAGGTTGAATGTTCAGTTTATGAAGGATTTGTTAGAAGTATAAAAGGGGATAAAATTGTAGTGTCTATGAGATAGATATCAACTGTGCATGCTAAGTGCACTATGCACAAAGGTTATAGGAGTTACCTTGTTCACATTAATGAAGCAATGAGTGAATTAGACATGGAAATAGACCAGTTACCAATGGTAAGATAATTCATGGATGTATTTCCATAGGAGTTACAAGGATTACTACTAACAAGACAAGTAAATTACAAGATAGACCTAACTCCTAAAGAAACCACAATATCCAAAACACTCTAGAGTTTGGGAATGAATGAGCTAAGTGAGCTCAATATTCAACTACATGAGATGTTGGAAAAGGGTTTCATATGTCCAAGTGTATCACCTTGGGTATCAATGGTATTGTGTCAAGAAAAAGGATGGTATGTTTAGGATGGGCATTGACTATAGTTTGTTGAATAAGGTCACAATTAAGAACAAGTACCAACTCCCCAGAATTGTTGATTTATTCAACCAACTTATAAGATAAAAAAGTGTTTTCAAAAATGGATTTAAGATCAAGATATCACTAAATAAAGGTAGATGAAACAAATATACCCAAGACTTCTTTTAGAACTAGATATGGACATTACAAGTGTTTGGTTTTACCTTTTCGACTAACTAACATGCCTATTGTCTTTGTGAGGCTAATTAATGACGCGTTTCAACAAAAAGAAGATAATTTTGTATTGGTATTTATTGAAATATCTTGATTTATTCTCATAATGAGGAAGAGCACAAAGAACACCTTCTCATAGTTTCATAGAAATTATAGGAACATCAAATTATATGCTAAGCTCAATAAATGTGAGTTTTTCAAGGAAGAAATTCAGTAGATCGGTCTTATTATATTTGAGGATGGATTTGAAGTAGACCTAAGAAAATTGAGAATTATATCCAACCAGCCAACCCAGAAGAATGTAATTGAAGTTAGAAGTTTCTTGGGATTAGCAAAGTATTATAGAAGATCTACCCATCATTTATACTCTAAAGTGTGATCTAAAATGAGAGAGTCTTGCCTCTTATTTATACTCTCCAAATATCTTCCTTAGAAGCATTTTCTAGGTCACTTAAACCATTTCTAGGTCACTTAACCCATTTTCCTCATTTTTAGGGTTAACCACTTTCCATAATTAGAAAGTTTGCCATTACTTTATCATTTAAATATTCCTTCTTGACTTTGTCACCTCACTTTATCATTTAAATAATCTTATTTGATTTTGTCACTTCACTTTATTATTTAAATAATCCTTCTTGACTTTGTCACTTTACTTTATCATTTAAATAATAATTTCTTCTTTGCAAGCTCTTTGACTTCTTTGACCTTTTGGGGCTTCAAGCCAACATATGAGGGTCATCCAACTTCATAAGGCCATAGCTCTCAAACCATGAGGAGTTATGTGACGTTCCACATACCACCAGAAATGGCATGACATGTAATATCCATCTATAATAGTCTTGCCTTCAAATATATCAAAACTCATACCATTATCCATCAAACAAACTTGGGTCCATTACCCAAACCTGGGTTCTCTAACTTCTCATGGCCATAACTCTCTAATCGTGAGGAGTTATG
>JZKD02S1533209.1:0-10499 GCA_000966675.3 Picea glauca
GGTCATCAACAACCAAGCGATTATATAAGTCTTACCATAGAATTCAATCTCGAGTAAAGACCAATCTTGTAGCACATAACATTTTTGTACCTCACATAAGTGGTCCCCTTAT
This sequence comes from Picea glauca, assembly GCA_000966675.3. NCBI lineage: Eukaryota > Viridiplantae > Streptophyta > Pinopsida > Pinales > Pinaceae > Picea > Picea glauca. Next base: position 113 of record JZKD02S1533209.1, read on the forward strand.
GGCATATCTTTCGAGCATGGCCCTCATGGGATGAGATAACATGTGGTTTTTTCTACATGCCCACTTTGTGTTGTACTCAAATGGAACAAGTATGGTACTCTCTTGAGCATAGAAGGGGGGGGATAATGATGTAACTCTCATGCACCTTAAGGGGGGGAGTTCAAAATTCCAGTGATGATGATTCATGAAACCACTTGTGGTCTCTCCTTTCAGCTGACAAAGGGGGCAATTGACGATGGAATTGGTTGTTAGACAGAAAGTTTCGACAACAACAAACATAAAGTATGCCAGATGGGCATGAAATTTGCCAAATGGGAAACTGCGGTTTGTAGATGACAAACTTTGGAAGAATTATGGTTCAATAAGTTTAAGTTGAATCATACATAATTTGGATGTTAATTTTGATTTTGAGAGAAATGATGTGGACGTTTGGTTCACATAGATGGTCATTTGACCTAGCAGAGGACAAGAGGATCCTTCTGCATTGCACCTTGGCATTTGATTGAGTTGTCAGGCATTTTCAGGGATGTGTCAAACTAGAAGTTGATTCACTTCTCTTGTTTCTCTCTCATCAGATTGGAGTTTACATTAAATGAACAAATTGCATGCATCCTGGCTCACATGATTACATAGTGAGATTTTCCAGAGATGGCAAGCTTTGACAGGATTATGGTTCAATGACCTGCAATTGAATCATACACATTATACATTGGGATGTTGTTGGACACCTAAAAGTGTTAATATTGGTTAGTAGTTATCCAAAACCATCAGATACATGGTATCAATTGGTTAGTGGTCATCCCAAACCATAGATTCAGAGAGAACTTCAGTGATGCACTGATAGTAGAGTGGTGATACTAAATGTTTACCAATTAGCAGAAGACATCAGATTCTTCTAGCTAAAATACTTGGCAAAATGATCAAATTGTCAAGCAATCAGAGAATGTTCAAATATTGCAGTTGTTCACTTCCATATCTTATCTCTCTTCCAATTCATTTCAGATGAACCATCCAGCATCCATATTGGCGGTTTTTCAGGTAGTTCTTCATTGAGGCTCAACTTAGGAGTTGCATTATGACGACATGGAATTGATACCAGTTTATGCTTTATTGTTGGTATTATTGATCGGAATTGTGATTGAGGGGGGGATTGTTAGCCTATGGATTACATTTACCAATCACTAAGTCTAAATTGTCACCTATATTTGTATTATTCATTTAGGATATTAGTAATATATCCTCAATTGATGACTAATGATTTAGTTAAGATTGCCTAGCCTAGTCATCATGCATGATTTTAGGATCTTGAGCAAATCTCTCTATGAGGTGGCATCACCCATTGTACTATAAATATGTAACATTGGAGTGAATACAATTAGTGTTGGCTAGTGAGCCTTTTCCGCCATGTTATTGTTCTTGTCTATATTTTATCAAAAGTTATAGTGGGTGTGTTGTAGGTTGTATCCCTTTATTTTGCTAGATAATAAAAGGGAAGGAACTGGAAATTTCTCTAGTGGATGTATCCCACACTGGGTGAACCACATATATCTATGTCTCTATTGTATTGTGTATATTCTATGTTTTATTTCCACATTTTTTTTTGTTTTATTGCTCTGCAATCCTGTTTTTCTAACACCGGGGTGGACAAGGAGGATTCGGTAGAAGTCAAGCACATGGAGGATTTGGTAGAGGAGGTATAGGACCAATAATTTGTTAGAATTTCAATCAGTCGAGACATTTATCAAGATAACAACCAAATCCTTGTATGTCATGCATGTACTACAGAGAATTGGACCATGGGATAGAAGATTGTCCTCAATTGATAGCGAAATGGCAAGAAAAGGGGAACCGAAACTAGCATCAGAACCAAAAATAGAACCAGAACATATAGATGATAACATATAAGGAGTGTGACGGTCATCCTATTTTATCCATTGTTACACACGATGGAACATTGACTGGAGCAGACATGACGGAAAAGAGAAAGGGGATCAAACAATAGATAAAGAAAGAAACTGAGTCTATGCCAACATTTATTCCACAAAAGGAGAAAGAGACATATCAACAAGTCATGAAGGAAATAATAGGACCAGATTGGATAGCATCAACCTCAAAAGTGCCACCAGTATATGATATGCCATCATTCTATGATCGCACTATTCCAAAAAGGTCATTCGAAAAGGTAAACACTTTAAAATGTTTTCTAAAGAGTTGTTTTGAGCTTATGAAGGACGAAACAACATTGAATGCACTATGTGGGATGATTGATCAATGCACCCATGATAGAGAAGTACCTACGACACAGAGAGCAGTGAACCAAGTATTGCACAAGAAGAGGACAAACAAAGAATTCAGATTGAGTGTGTAGATAGGAGAGTATGACATGTATAATGTCATCTTGGACTTACGATTGGATGTAAATGTTCTACCGAGACAGACGTGGGAAATGATGGGGAAACCGAAGTTAGTTTGTTCAATTGTTCAGTTGAGGTTCGAAAACCAGCATAAGACAATATCGATTGGGAGACTGGTAGGAGTAACTATTAACCTATATGGAGTGCACAACGTAGACGACTTTGAGGTCATTGACATCGTGGATAAAAATCAATCGTATCTAGCATTGCTCGGATTGGACTGGGCCTTTGAAAACTATAAGATTATTAACTTGAAGAAGAGAGAAATGATTTTTGAAGGAGGAGGCTTAAAATTCACTGCACTATTAGATCCTATAGAAGCAAGAAGGTATGTGGAACGCATCAGAAAATAAATTGATAACCTGCATAATATGACTGCGCACATGGATGATTACATCAATCCTATTGTAGATGGTACACTTAGTTGGAGAAGCATTAGCTCTTTTGCATCAGATTTAGAGGAAGGAATTTAACATTGGCACCACAAGTTGCACGAAGTATTGACCAGAAGATGTGCTCGATCGAAATAGAGGTATGTGATGCACCAAGGTTTAATGGATTAACTGATGTAAGTTACTTTGTAAAAGAAATTGAGTTGCAGATACCCAAAAGAAAAATGTTGTTGGAATTATTTGTTGCACTGAAAGAAACCCCAATTAGATGGTGGGATACAGACAAGGAAGGAATAAAGGATTGGAAACATTGTCAAATATTGATGTAGATCATATTTGGAACATAAGAAATTACGCACAAGTCTACAAGGAGGAGCAGTCTGACAGATCATGTTGCACAATGTATGATAACTTGGATACATGTGCCAAAGAAGGAATGGATGCACATGTTTATACATACACTTGAGATGGTTTCAAGAACTGGTATCTAGAACTAGAAGTGCGTAGAGGGATGACAGACTAGGAAGAGCTCATCTGGAATTTCAAGGTAACATTTAATTTTGAAGTTGAGTCACCTTTAGCAGATGCAGCTCTACAATTCATTATAAGTAATATTTTTATGGAAAAAGACCAGATAGAAATAGTACCTGCGTGTAGTGCGCACAAAGAATCTACAAAAGTGCATGAACTACTAGAATGTTACAATGTTACTAAAGAAGATCAAGAGGAAGAAGAACCAAGAAATGTGAAAATACCAGAGACTAACGGGGAGCACAATGTAGTAGGTCCATAACTAAAATCTGATGCATATGTGAATCCATTAGGAGTGCTCAAACTGAATATTGGTAAGAAAGAGAAACCTAAGTTCGTGAATATTGGTGACTATTGGAAAAATGAGACTGTTGAAAAGATTGCATACCTACTGTGTGAATATCAATATCTCTTTCCAAAAAACTTTTCAGAGATGAAGGTTATAATTGGGGAATTAGGTGAGATGAAGATTCTGTTAAAACCAAACGCTAACCCGATAAGATAGAGACCTTATATGTTGAATCTGAAGTACAAGGAAAAAGTGAAAGCAGATCTTGACATAATGATAGAAGTTGGTATCATTGAGCCCATCGTAGATTCCAAATGGATAAGTCCAATGGTTGTTCAATATACAAAAACAGGGGGTATTAGAATTTGTGTAGACCTGAGGAAATTGAATGATGCCTATTTACATGACCCTTTTCTGACCCCCTTTAGAAACAAAGTCTTAGAAAACATAGGAGGGAAGGAGGCCTATTCATTCACTAATGGATTTTCAGGATACCATTAGATTAATTTTGCGCCAGAAGACAGACATAAGATGACATTTGTGATAGAATGGGGAAGCTACCAGTACACAATGATGTTGTTTGGGCTAAAAAATGCACCTGTTGTGTTTTCTAGAGTTGTTTTCGCAGCCTTTAAGGAATTTATTCATAAGTTTCTTGAAGTGTAATTAGATGATTGGACTGTGTTTATTTTATTGAAAAATCACATAGAAAATATACGGTTGATGCTCGATAGATGTAGACAATATTATATATCATTAAATTTGAAGAAGTGTATTTTTTGTGCACCGTCTGGGATATTGTTAGGTCATGTGGTATGAAAACAAGGTTTGTTGGTTGATCCTACAAATATAGTAGTAATTGTTAATTTTCCACCACTTGAATCCATGAAACAATTGAGAACAATGTTGGGCCATACATGATATTACAATAAAAAATTTAAAGGCTATGCGTAGATTAGAACTCCAATGGAAAAGTTATTCAAGAAAGAAGCTAAGTTTTAGTGGAATGAAGACTGTAAGCAGGGTCTAGACACATTGTAGCAGAAGTTAGTAATTGTGCCCATTATGTTGTTCCTGGATTGGCAGAAAGAGTGTCACATTCATGTGGATGCATCATCGATAGCACTCAGTGTAGTCTTATCCCATCCAGGAGAGGGAGAGTTAGACCATCCAATTTCCTTTAATAGCAGGAAGTTGTCGATTGTTGAGAAGAATTAAACGACGATAGAAAGGGAAGGCTTGGCAATGGTTTATGCCTTGCAGAAGTTCAAACACTACTTGTTGGGGTCCCATTTCAAGATGTATATAGACCACTCTACAGTCATATATCTAGTGAAGAAGCCAGTGTTGGGGGGGAGAATCTGTGGATGGTTATTGATATTCAAGGAGTATGATTTCAAAGTTGTTGTGAAGCCAGGGAAACTGAATGTAGGGCCAAACCATTTGTCGTGAATACTAAGAAGAGAATATGGAGGGAACCTAGATGATATTTTACCAGATGCACATTTATTTTCATTTCAAATGCTAGACAACTATTAATATTTTCCAATTTTTTAGTACAAGAGTGGCTCTGTCTGATATGAAAATAACAAAGAAGAAGCAGCTAGTGGTTAAATCATCGGACTATCAGTTGATCACAGGAAATATATATAAGTTAGGCAAATATGGGATACTTCTACGATGTGTTCTAGAACATGAGAGACTAGTGATCTCAGTATATGTGCATGATGGAATTGCAAGAGGACATTATGTAGGAAAGGAGACAACGCAAAAGATATTTTGCGTAGGGTTATGGTGGCGCACCCTCCATAAGGATGCTAATGGATATTGTTATAGATGTGATATTTTTTGAAAGAGTAGGAAGGTCATCGCGAAGGGATGAGATGGATTTGAATATGCAAGTCACCTTGCAGGCATTTGACAAATTTGAAGTAGATTTTACCGGACCAATTAATCCACTAGTGAGGAAAACATGAGCTAGGTACATAATTACCGTAATAAGCTACTTGACAAGATGGGAAGAGGCAGAACAAGTTACATATTGTACCACAGAGATAGTTGCGAAGTTCTTATTCGAGAACGTAGTTACAAGTTTTTGGTGTCCTAAAGTACTTATGAGCGATCAGGGGACTCACTTTTTTAACAAGACAATTGCAACATTGACAAAAGAGTTCCAAATTCAACATCAAAAGAGCACTCCATATCACCCTCAAGCCAATGGAACTATGGAGGCCTTCAATAAGATACTAGAGAATTCACTTGACAAAGGTATGTAATGTAGGACAAGATGATTGGGACTTAAGGATTCCTGCAATGCTATGGGATTATAGAACTACATGCAAGAAGTTGATAGGTCATACACCCTTTAGATTAGCATATGGTCAGGAAGAATTCATTCCCATGGAGTTTCTTGTATCGATTCTATGAGTTTTTGTGATGACAAGCCTTACAAATTATGGTGCAATAGAAAAAATACTATCACGGTTACTGATATTAGAGGAAGAACAATTTGTTGCAGGGTTCCAATAACAAGTACAAAAGGCACGTAAAAAATCATGGCATGACAGACACATCAAGCATAATAATTTCCAAACAAGATATCTAGTACTTCTCTATGAAAGTTCTTATAGCACCCTGGAAAGTTTAGGACACATTGGATCGATCCATACGTGATCAGGTACGTGACAGCAGAAGGTGTTGTGTAGCTAGAACAATTGAATGGGAAAGTCATGGAAGGACTAGTGAATTGGAGTCGGTTGAAACTATACAAGGACGACTGTCCTTTCATGCACTAGGAAAACTGCGCAAGCTAACTTGTATCATTTTGTACTCTAGAAAGAAAAGGCAGAAAAATAAAGAAAAACAAGAAAAATCAAGAAAATGGTTCAAGGAAGAAGTCGAAAGTTGAAGAATCCAAGTGGATAAGATTAGTAGGAAAAAGATGGAAAGTAGGTAAATGTCACAAAAGAGAAAGAAGCACGCAGAAGAGAATATAGACGACATAAGTAATTTTTCATAGAGTGATCCAGGTGGATATCAGTGGCCAACCACATTTTCCAATGAATCAACATTTCGAGCCTATGGTTTTGATAAACCATGATATTCACCATTTTGACGAGGAATGGAATGTAATACCATCTTCATTTTTTAATTATAGACATCATGTAATGATTTCCTAATGGTCTTATTTGCATGCCTACAACATAGCTTTAATGCATCGGATCCCATTAGAACTCCGTAGTCAAGCACACTCGGGCTAGATTAGTACTGGTATGGGTGACTTCCTGGGAAGTCCTAGTGTTTTACATGTCTATGGAATTTTATAAACATAGATTAATCTATCCCACATGCATCATGGGAATTGTTTTCCTCTCACTCTCTCATATATAATTAAGGTGAAGGAGACCCTTTAAGCATGCAATGGAGTGTGATGTAAATCTTGTTACGAATGAAGCGTATCCAACATCTATTTATTTTCAGATATAAGTTACCCCATTCTGCCAGTTTTTGTTCTACAATGTATTTCACTTTTATTCATTAATAGAAGTTGGGTTTCACTATATCTCTATGTTTCTTGCAATAACTCTATGTATTTCCTTGTTATATCTATGTTATATTGTTGTTTTCATGTCGTTCTCAAAATAATCTGGATCGATAGTATCAGAGAAGTCTGCTCCTTGTCATTTCTCATAGCAGGTCCCCGATGAGGTTAGAGTATAGAGATTTGGGTCTCGATCTAGTTTCGCTTGAGGATAACCTCTCTCGCTAGCCCAAGCGACCTCCTATGGCGAAAGAAAAGAAAGATGAAAAAGCAAAAGATCCTTTCAAGACATTTCTTGAGGAAGGCCTCATGTGACAAAGGAACGAGATGATGTACAACTTTGCTCAGATCCTTCGAAGACTATCGATGGCGACGAATGAGGCACCTTTGACAAGAAACCATTTCATAGGTGCAACACCCTTCAAGGTACAAGTCAATTTTGATATCCCCTTATTAGAAGACCAGATAGATGCAGAGTCTCAAGAAAAATGGTTGAATTTGCTAGAAGGTTATTACTCCATCCAAAAAAAAATTGACAGTGAAAAGATCACCTTCACACTCCTTAAATCCCTTCCCCATGTCAGATCTTGGTGGGAAGGTTACTTGGAGAACTACATCGTGAATGAATCTACACCATTCAAGAGAGAACCCACTTGGGCATCCTTTGTAGATTTCCTAAAGGAGGAGTCTACCCTGTCGGAAACTATGATAACCAGTACATGAGATGGATGACTCTACGTTAGAAAAGAGATCAGATGGTGTTGAAGTACACTAACATCTTTCATGCCTTGCACTCAAATATGGGTATCAAATGCTTCGAGTGACACCTGGTTTTGAAGTATCACAGTGGTATGCATAGGTACATCCAAACCGAGATGGATTTCTTTGACATCTCCTCACTAGGAGTTTCTTATCGATATGCAATCAAAGTTGAGCATAAATTCAAGCAATAGAGTAAGCGAGAGTTCAGGTCTATAAATCTACAATAGCCAAAGTATGGTAAAGACGACCATAAATCAGAGAACATCCAACCTCAAGACAACCAATCCAATCCACAGGAAAAGAAGGGTAATGGGAAGACGAAGAAGGACACTAGAAAGTGGTGCGACTTACACAAAATCCTTTGGCACAACACCAATGAATGTCGCTACAAACAGTCATTGGTAGCCGAGCATAACTCACTGCTACTATCGCAACCACAACAATCCAACTAAAAGAACCAGAGGATCCTGAGGAGAGGGAGTGCTTCTTCCATTCACAGATGTGGGTGAAGGGGACCCCACTTCATTTTATTGTTGATAGCAGAAGCCAAAAGAACCTCATCTCAGCAGATTTCATCAAGAAATTGGATTTTCCGACAAAACCACACCCACATCCGTACAACATTGGGTGGCTTCACCAAGGACGATATCTTTGTGTCAACCAGTAGTGTCACATGTCCTACGACATCAAGCCCTTTAAGGATGAGGTATTGTGTCATGTTGCCCCACTAGAAGTTTGTGATGTTCTATTAGTCCAACAATATATGTGGAAGTGTCATGTTATTTATGAGTCTTGACCCCGTAGTGTCATTATTACTGTAGGGAGTCAACTCTATAGGGTACTGGAGGTAGTTTTGACTACTGTCCCACCAAAATAGTGTCGCAAATTAATCTCTCATACCGCAAAGTTTAGCCTCTTCATGATCTGGTCAGAAGGTGAAAAAAATGACATTGCAACCACTACAACCTCAACCCAAGAAATTTCTATTCAACATAAGTAGATCAACAAGATTGTAAAAGAGCACAAATATATTCTTATTGCACCTACGAGGGTGCCTCCACACTTCCTAGTTAAGAAAAGTTATAACATATCCCTTCATGTTATTCATGTTGCATCTTCACCGATAAAGTCCTCCCACACATAGGTATATCATGCAGCTAGAATGGTTGAACAGATCCAACCCCTCCAACAACAGGTTCATGACATCCTTCAAAAAGCTAAGCAGGACAACTTTTTCAACAAGGAAAGCATCTCAACAAGGTTCAGATTCAACAAAAGATTCTCTGGGAACTTAATGCAACGGGGACCATTGCTTCCTAAGGGGGGGAGGAATGATCCAGGTGGATATCGGTGGCCAACCACCTTTTCTACTCAATCAACATTTAAAGCCTATGGTTTTGATAAACCATGATATTCACCCTTTTGATGGGGAATGGAATGTAATACCATCTTCATTTGTTAATTTCAGACATCATGTATTGATTTCATAGTGGTCTTATGTACATGCCTACAACTGTTGAAATAATGTAACTGTGAAGAGCATTCTTATTATTATTGTTATTTTATTATTAGGATTAATCCCCATTGTGGATTAATCATGTCCGTAATTGTATTAGGACCAAATCCCCTTTTGCGGATTGGTCATCGGACAATTATAATGGGCAGAATAAGAAGTCGGCCCCAACAGTTATTATTGAGACCCAGAATTAGTTTAAAGGTGGGTTTACCCACCCAGAGTGAGAGGTCGGCCCTGCCAGTGAAACCCTTTCACAGGTGCCAGTCTTGTATATATAGGAGGCTAGCACCTCACTTTAACACAAAAACTCACTTGCTCATTCTCTTATGAGGCAAGTTGCAATTACTAGATGGAGAGAGGAGAAGAAGAGTGGTGCATCTCTTGGAGAGGACTATCTGTATTAGTTTGAGTTATCTCTTGAACATTGTATTGGCAATTTATGATAAGGAAGTTTTTTTGGGGTTTTCTTCCCCTAGAGGGTTTCCCAGGATAAATGTTGTGTCTCTTGTGAATGTGTATTTCTCAGTGATATTGTTCTTATGATGCTCTTATCTATTGAAATGAAAAGAACTATAATAATTGCATAAACATTAACATGGATTCAGAGCCAACCTGAAGGAAGCATATTTCGCAAGAGAAAAACGTCACTGTTGCAGTACCTGAAAAATTAGGGTTTTGCAAAAGTGAATCTTTTCAGCCCTAAAACCACCTAGAAAGTTGTACCCTCCCCCAAGGATCATTTAGGCACTTGGAGTGCACATTTTCAGTGGCTTGATCTCCCAGAAAGTGAAACCCTAGTTTCACAAAGTACCAAAAGTACCAGAAGCACCAGAGTACCAGAAGTACCAGAAAACTAGAAGCACCAGTCCAGAAATCCGCAGATCAAGTTTGAGGGGGTAAAAGTTGGATTTTCGAAATTCCGACTGCACCAGCTAACTCGCC